>JABUQX010050799.1:55000-90785 GCA_015478945.1 Trachelipus rathkii
TAAATATATATATTAGGAAGAGAGAGTCTATACATCTATCTTAATAGAATATATATTATATATATAATTATATATATATATATATATATATATATAAAACGTCCTCCCCCAGGAAGGTCAACGACCTGTCAGTAGGACCCATCGAGAAAGTCTTGGGTACCACGGGAGGGCTAACGGCTAAATCCGCTGGCTGGCCAGCCTATCGCGGGATGCGGGAAGCTGGCCCATTTAGTAGCAAGCAACTACAATGTACTCATGTAACTCCAGTGAGACGCAACGCTAGAGTTTTATAGAGAATACGCTCACGGTTCTCTCGCTCCACCCAGTCTCGAACCTGGGGCCCTACTCGCTTGCAAGCAAGTGCCTACCACTACTTGCAGTTTCTTACTAATATTCTAGGCCTTTTATAATATTATATATATATATGATATATATATATATATATATATATATATTAATATATATATATATATATTAATATATTAACTATATATATATATATAATATATATTATAATATTATATATATATATTATATATATATACTGATATATATATACATATATATTCACTTTGATTGATTCACTTTCTTTTAGATGATGTTAAGAATTTAGTTTTTTCAGATAGGTATCTTCTTCTAATTTGATCAAAATTAAAAAAATCCCTCAGATATATGTGAAATTACACTTAGTAGAAATGGAAAAAGATTCCAGTAATTGATTTAGATTTTTATTTGTAGATTTAAATAAAAAAGTTGCTCCTTCACCAATCGACGATATGATCATTTGAGATAAATGCCTAAAATTGGCATTCCTCTCGTTCCCTCTTCTAGATTGAATCAACATAAGTTGGAAGTAGAAGAGAGGAAGAGAGTTTAATGCCATTTTAGGCAACTTTATCTCAAGAATATCATTCGTCGATTGTTAAGGACAACTTTTTTATTTAAATCTACAGATAAAATCCTAAATCAATTACTGGAATCTTTTTTCATTTTCTACTAAGGTGTAATTTCGAATATTAGTCTGAGGGGATTTTTTAATTGTTGATCAAATTACAAGAGATACCTATCTGAAAAAAACTAAATTCTTAACATCATCTAAAGAAAGTGAATCAATTTTTGTCGCCTTTTGTTACTTGTACATAATTTTACTTTTTATTTTTAGTTTTATAATTTTGTTAAGATTAATTATTTTCATTGTTAAAGTTTGAGGAGGAGACTAGTTAAGTTTGAACGTAACTTCTTAAAGGTTAAAAAAATTTTAATTCCCCTGTTTATTTCTTAGTGTTAAATTACTTTGTTCTTTACATTTATAGAGTTTGAGTTGAACTAAAAAACTCTTTAATAAATATATATACGTATATATAAATATATATATATAATCCATATATATATATATATATATATATATAATATATATATAATATATATAGTATATATATATATAATTAATATATATATATAATTATATTATTTTTATATATATAATATATATTAATATTTATATATATAATATATGATATATTATAGTATTATTATATATATATATATATATATAGCATATATACGATATATATTATATATACAGTACTATATTATATATATATATATATAAATATAAATTATATATATATATAATTATATGCTATTATTTGCATAATGGAAGAATTTTATTACTTATTTTTCTTTTTGGCAAGTTTCACTACTACGTGCGTGTCTGTTGCATCACATCACAATGTTGAGGTTGTTTATTTAAGGGATTTAATATTTAAAAGTATACAACACAGAGTAGTTGGAATCCTCAAATACTGTAGAAGTACGAAGGATATTATTCAGAAGACTAAAGGAAGAAGATGCGCTTACCTCCTCAATTTTCTAACTGACAAAATTTTAATAACTTTTCTCCACTTATTCGTTAAGGTCTATTTATCTATTGCTGAAAAAACATCACTTCATCCACCCTTTTTTCATCTCTTCCAATTTTGGACGTCTTTGACTAACCTCTTCCTCATACTCAGAAATTAAATATCTTATCGCAAATCATATGATCGGATGCATTGTGAAAGTGACATCTATGAACTTTAGTGCGTTTGAAATGCCCAAGGCATTAGACATCACTGTGCTCAAAGCTCCCTTTCTTTAAGATTTCTTTTTAAACTTGTTTACTCTCTAACTTTATTTCAATCGATCATGTGACTTCATCATTCCCTGTTAATAGTGGTATCTCATCTCATACCCTTTTCCTATGTTTCATTAACAATCTTCTTAGTTGCTCTTCTACCCTTACCAATTCTCAAGTTAATGACTCAACACTTCATTTACTTATTTCAAGAGTTGCTGCTTAAATTCAACTTTCTGATTTTATTATTGCTGATTTGGATTGGGTTTCCTGGAGGGGTCATCTCAATTTTAAATCTTTTTAAAACAATTTCTATAAATCTCTCTCAAAAACACCTCAAAACTTTAAATCTTTTGACGAGATTTTGAGTCTCACCTGTGGACAATATAGGCATTCCTAATCACAAAATAAGCAAAAATTTGTCATGGAAACCTCATATCATAATGGCTGCTAAGATAGCTTCAAAAAAATTAAGAAATCTGGATATGTAGTGAAATTTATTTTCTCCTCGTAGTTACTCAAAACTATACAAGAGGCTCATCAGCCAATATCAAAGAAGTGTTCTCACATCTGGGGGAAATATTGGGGATGGGGGTATAGGCCTAGTTCCACTAAACTTATAGGTAAGGTTGAATCCAAAGCTGGAGGACTTATAAATTTATGTATTAATTTACATGACTAAATCTTTGCAACTTTACCTTTAGCTCTATCTCATTTTCATAGGTACTACATTGGCAGCCACTCACGTGAGATGACCACTAACATTCCACCTTCTATAAGACGCCTCCCAACACAAGAGGTGCAGAGTCTTCACATAAATTTTGTGTGGAGATTGGCAACTCCAGGCTTGTTCGCTATGATACCTCTTATATTTCAGACATCTCTTGTTCTGTGGTATTCTCGTAATAGTCTATTCACTACCAATTTTAATATCCTTCACCTCCAAAATTTTGTGCTCCTACGCAAATAGGACTTTGCCAGTGAGTTAAGAATTAAGCAAAGGCTAATTTGATCAATCTAGAATACTATAAGCTATATGATATTAATTTCATTATAAATTAAGCTATATATGCTAAACAAGCCATAAAGTAAACATTTATCCTCTAAGTAAAAATCATTATTATTATTATTATTATTACTTTGGTTTCTTATATTTAATATATATCGTAAATATTTGCCACAATAATTTTGTATTTTTTTACAATAATGGAACTTGCAAGAACTTGCTGGGCTCCTACTAGTCATATCATTAAAATATATATATATATATATATATATATATATATATATATAATAATATATATAATAAACAACACATCATATATAAAAGATATATATAAATATATATATATTATGATATATATGATAGTATATATATATCTATATTATTATATATAATATAAAATATATATATTTTCTTAAAATATATATATATAATATATATTATATATATATATATATATATATATATATATATATATATATATATATATATATATATAATATATATATATATATATATACCAGTATATATAAAACAAGGCACTCAGAATTACAACAGGATGTACACAAACAACACCACCACAACACTTACACGATGAAACAAAGATACTACCCATAGACAAACACCTATAAATAATAGGTACAGAATTTAAAGCTAAAACACAGTCACCACAACACCCCTGTTACACTGCACTCTCTAACTCCACTCATCACAGACTAAAACAATCTCCTTCCCCAGCCATATTATACAAACAAATCCGAAGTGAAATCCAACCCCCACAAAGAGAGACAGTACCGACATAGTGCCGAGAAGCAAGATACACACTCAGCCTAACGGACAATTATTTAGAATATAGGATCAACCAAATAGGTTAATATTACTAATATGAACACCCACCAGAAATAGCATCTGAATTTACCTCCCTTCCTATAATCATCCAGTCATCTTTAGCCAAATTGAGATGCGGCCACCACCCAAACTTGCAACACTACAAAAAATAGATTCAACATCAACCAAACTACCTCAAATATCTGCACAAAGTGCAATCAGGCTTCGGAAACTGTGCATTATTTCTTCTTAGACTGTAATTCTAGCCATCTTTCCAGAAGAACCTGGGAAATTACAACCCTAAGCGATCTGTGGAGGAGACGCTGGTAGGGTATCTTAGTGATGTGTGTCCACTCTGAAGAGGGTGGCGAGGGGGTGAGAATATATATATATATATATATATATATATATATATATATATAATATATATATATATATATATATATATATATATATATATATATAAACTTGAGACCATATTTTTTTACTTAAAATTTATATATATATATTAATATATATATATATATATATATAATATTATATATATTATATATATTATATAATATATATATTATATATAATATATATATATATACTATATATCTATATTTAACATATATATATATATATAGATATATATATATATATGATATATTATAAAAATATTTAGTTATAGTATAATATATATTATAATATAGTAAATATATAAATAATATATACATAGTATTGGATCTGTATATATATAATAATATAATTAATTAATAAAATAAATAAATAAATATATATATATATATATATATATATATATATATATATATATATATATATTATATATATATACTTATTATATATATATATATATATATATAATATATATATATATATATATATATATAATATAGACTAATATATAGATTATATATATATATATAGTATATTATATATATATAGTATATATATATATATATGTGATGTGTTGAGTGCAGCTTTTAGGACTGAGTTCCAATTCTGCTCCACATATTATGCAGAATCTAATTCCGAGTCCAAGTTATTGCAAATTCTATTTTAATAAATATATAATTTTTTTTTTTTTTTGCATATAATAAATTTAAAATACCATAATTAATAATAATAATAATAATAATAATATAATAATAATAATATAAAATAATAATAATAATAATAATAATAATAATAATATTTTAAAAACTTTAAATCACAAAGAAAAACTGAATTTATGTAGTATTTTGAAATAGTTTAACTACAAAAAAAAAAATTAAATACATAATGTCATGTATTATTCCTGAAGTGAAAGAAAATAAGGTTTTCCTCTTCATTATCTTTTCAGTTAGGTAAGTACGACTATTTAAACTACAGGAACAACTAGATTAAACTACATCAAAAAATGCTACAACTAAAGTTGAAAGTGCAAGAAAAAAAAACAAGTTTGTTTGCTTTTAAAAAATAGTATATTACTTTCTTAATCTATATATATATATATATATATATATATATATATATATATATATATATAATATATATATATATATAATATATATATATATAGTATTATATTATATATTATTATTAAAAAAGTATATAAATATATTAATATGTTTATATATATTTATATAATATATAATATAATATTATTATCTATATATATATTATTTATATATATATAGTATATATATATAAATATATATATATATATTTTATATATATTTATATATATGATTAATATATATATATATATATATATATATATATATATTATTTAGAGTTAATCCTTTACTAATAGTCTTGAGAAAAGTTTTATTATCTATAATTGTACCGAACAAATACCTGGTTTTATGGTACAGGAGTGCAGTATGAACACAGTATGCGGCTGTCATAATGATCATTTAGGGTAAAGGATAAAGGGTTCACATGAAAGCATGTTATTACTATTCAAAATTAATTTTCCAGTCATGAGTATCAACATCATAAATTCAAAACAAATTAACAAAGACCCTGGTAAACCTTTATAATCACATATGTATATACATGACGCTTAAGCGTCATTATAATCGGCATCTGAATTCTCAGGCATCTTTCCAATAGTAACAAAGCTGATTAATCATCATATGCTATGTTTGAGGAGAAGGATCAGACTGACTTAAAGTCAAAAACAGCTATCAACATTTTTGCTCTCATGAATGTCTTTAGATTATGTTTTCTCACACTCCGTCTTTATGGAAGTTGACAGGTGTGTGTGTGTGTGTGTGGTTATACCGAAGAGCAGGTACTTATGATGTACAGGAACACTCAGGGTTGGCAAAAAATAAATAAATAAATAATATTTTTAAACCAATTCCAGTGGGATTTATTGTTCTTTTATTATTATTATTTATATATATATTTTGAAATCCATTAAACTTTAATAAAAAAAATTTTCTTAAGTGCTTTTATACAGTATTTTTGACTCTTCAGACATAAAATATGTTAGAAATATATTTTACAGCTACTTAGTGTTATTACTGACCTAAGAATATTAATTAGGAATGGTCTAAACCAACTGTCACAGAACTCACTTAAGCATTACCTAAAACATAATTGCATACAACAATATTACCCCTACAGCGTATTTAAAAAAAATATCTAATTGATTTAAAATTGCAGCATATGGCATACAAATATTTTTCTTAAATTCCACTAAATCCAGAAAACACAAAGAACACTCAAATTCAAAATAGTTCATTGATCCTAAGAATACAATTATATAAACTGAAAAAAATTATAATATTTGATAAATCAACCTTAAAAAAAACGCACAAAATTAGCAAATTAATCAAATGAAAAATAAACTGCATGAAATATGAAAATAATAACACAAAATTAATATAAATCTTATAATTTCACAGAAGAATTTTATTGCAATCAATTTTACTCCTGATTTTGAAGGAATAAATGATGTTTCATTTTTGATACAACATCAAAATTAGAGCTACCAGATGTCAGAGAAATTTGGATACTGTCTTTGTTTTAAAAAGTTTATAAAAATTAAAAATTCTTATTTGCAAAGATAAATTTTGCAAATAGAAGCAGCATTTTTTACTTTCTCATGTGAAATTTTGAAAGACTTTGCAGCTCTTGATATCTAAAAAAAACTGACATCAGCATTGTTCAGAATTTCAATGCATTGTTGAGAAGTTTTCCAATGCATTGAACATTCAATCCAATTCCAATGTACTGCTAATGGGATTCACACTACCCATCTGAAAGTATGTGAATCAAGCACTAGAAAGTAATCAGAGAACCACTATTTGAAGTTAGAAAAATGCCCTAAAACTGAATTCTTGATGTCATCAAAAGAAAAATCTTCACAATCTTCTAAAGACAGTTAACTTTAGAGAGGAAGCTATTTTGATTCTGCTATGTATTTCTGGCTTTAATGCAGAAGCTTTGGATGATCCAAACATTATGATATTTTCTCTGACCAAAATATTATTGATATTTGAAATATCTTGATATCCCAAGAGATATATAATAACTATGATTATTTGGGTTGTGTCTGCTAGTTTAGCTAAATTGTAAATTTGCTCAAATAGATACAGCTTATAGCTTTAACACTCCAGCATCTTCTGTTTATATATTTGACGAACTATTATTGAAAACAGGTATCTTCCCAGTTGATGGGGGCTTTTAAAAATGTAAAATGATAAATAAGACAAACTTCCAGAGGGGAGTTTCTAAATTTTTTTGACAATTCATTGCTATCCTGCAAACTCAGGGTTAACTCAGACGATCAAACAATATGTCTTGTATGGAATAAATTGAGTAGCAACCAGAGAAGTAAAAATTCGTTGCAGCTCATCAACAAATACATAACTTGTGAAATAAATTTTAACTTTGCTACTACTTATTAGTCATTATGTAATAATGAAAAATAATTTTATTCTCCTATTTTATTGGAATAAATGTTTTCATATTCTTAATTTTATCTGTTTGATTTAGTTTCAAATGCAATTATGTTTTACTGCATTTAAAAATCACATCTTTCTTATCTTGGCATAAAGTGCAAAATCATAATGACTGGTAAATAATAACCTAAATACTATATAATAAAATATATATTTATTAAATTCTGTTAATTTTGATTTTTTTTCTCAAAATTAGAAAATATAGCCAGTAGCTTTTATTAGTCTTTTATTATTTTTTTTCTGGGAGTTTTTTTTATTGCTACCCTGGCAAACACCTGACTGAGATTGCTGATTCAAGAGTATTTGGTAGGTTGAGTTTGATGACTACTTCCAACATTAACGTGATAGATACTCTGTCAGTTTCCTATTCTGACTAACAAAAACTAGCATTTCTTCATGTTATGCTCTTTGCTTTATATTCCCTGCTTTTGCGGTTTTCTCTACCTTATTTCCCAAGAATTTCATTTTGATGACATCTCAACTTTTTTATACAACCCAGTATATGCTACTTTTTATTTGATCCATTGTTGGCAGTCTCAGTGAAACAGAATTTGCAAACTGCTCTCTTTCCTTTGTATGTCTCATAATCCTTAATGTTAAACAAGGAATGAATTGGGGTTTCTTTTCTTCCATGCATACTTACTTAATCACTCATCTAATAGGTAAACAAATTTAAATCTTAAAATAAGTAGTAATTTACTATGTACTGTTTCCTGCAATAAACAAGATTAACATATATTATCTAATAAACTTAAACAATAGCTATTTCTAAACCTGTTCAGTCTGAAATCTGAATAATTATTAGTTACATCTAAATCTAAGTCACAGATTTTGTATATGTGTAATTGCCAGAATGCCAGGCGCCACAGCCTATATACATAATCATGCTGAAGATGGACAGTTATAGCTTATATAATACGCATTATGAACGTGTATGAATAACATAATACCAGTAGAAAATCAACTATTCTCAACTCAAGATCACTGCTCCCGAAGGTCTCTTAGTTTTTATTCTTAACTTTTTCACAAAATAACAATTCTTTATCAGTTACTACTAATTCAAAAATATTCATGTTGCAGTTTAAAATTTAAGGTACAAATTAAAAAGAAACAATGGCTATTAATAGTTGCAACAATAATTTTCAGAATATAATAATTATTCACTTAAAGGTTTTGGTGTTATTAAAGAAAATTTATTCATTGAGGGGCTTTATTTTTTACAAAAACTTTATAAAAACAATTTTTTCTTTTCTTTTAAAAATCTAGTTGTAATGGAATGTGGAGTATATCAATGTAGAATCCTTAGTCCTTCTCTTTAGTGAATGACCTCCACTGAAATATTTTTTTTTTCCTAAGCAGGTGATTGTGTACTTCAGTTTTCAGTGAGTTGGTCAGAGACCTGAGGTTAAAAAATTTCTGCTAATATAACCAATTGTGCTATATTCTCAACATGTTCTCTAAAGAAACCATGCATTGGAAGGAATTCAAAAAAATTCTTCTATCATAATTTTACCAATAGCTAACTTGAAAAGTTAATGCTAAATATATTAAAGGTAAAGCAGAGAAACTCATAGAACTTTTAAAATACTTTGGAAATAAGAATTAGGGATCAGATAGAAGAATTCTATTGCAACTATATAAAACTATTGCAATGTATATTTGACTTCTTCCTAAACATTAATGCACAATCCTTGATTGCTAACAAAACCAGAGAATTAGACTGACTATTAGTGCTCTCCAAATGTAGAAAAGTGGACTACTTAAAGGAAGAATCTAACAAAATGTCATTAACAATAAAAGAAACTGTATGGGCCTAAATATACACTACAATGCAAGATCATAAAAATATGATAACCTAACAAGACTTCTTTATTAAATATATTTCTTAAATACAATGACTTATCTTGAATAAAAAGATTAAACTTTTTTTTTATCTCAAATAACTGCTGTTACTTCTTTATGTTCTTTCTGTTATTTACAACTTAAGTTGTAAATATGCACATCCAACAAAAGCAAAGCAGCACCTATAATACTTCTAAAGAAGATTTTAGACAAAATTCATTTTTTCAAAACTCTTTAACTTTATGCTAGGGCTATAGATGTACTCAAAAGGATGGATCTATAAATAATGAATTTTTTTCTCAACAGTAAATATTTCTCAAATGTAATATACAGTTTTCTTGTATATTTAAATCAACACCTCAAACATTTACAATTTCTCTATCTTTATCAATGACAATTGATAAAGGTTTATCAATTCTTTGTTTGACTTATAAACGTGTATTAATTACAGAGTTGAATGTCTGATAAATATATTTCATTTGGATTCCAAAGCATGTTGAAATAAAACTGCATGAAGTAAAAGGCTGCAGCTAATGATTCTTCTGTTATATATACTTGCTATTTTAAAGAATTCACAAACTGAATTTAGTATATATCAATAACAAATAATTGCAACTTATAGCAAGAAAACTGAAACCAGTGCAGAGATCTTTTGTCAGTTGTTAAGCCTCAGTTTCTAATTCAAGATTAATCGAGTATGTATCTGTATGGTGGGTGAGAATAAATTGAATTGGAAACACTTATTATCCTTTGTTTTCAGTGATTCACCTTTTGAAGGAGCTCCAATCAATTGCCATGATTGTTCAACAAAATTTTATTGATTGCTAAATTTTTGTTCATCAGAGAAATATCGAGGCAAATATAATTTAATAGTTCATAAACTTTTTTCATTTATATTCATGCTTGAATTTTTTCAGAATATTTACATTTACCAGTCAAGTTAATTGCACAGGTCATAACCATTATGCACTGACGCATCAGTTCTGTGCATGTTAAATTTATGCAAGTACATAATTAGGGGGGAAATAATTAAACACACGTTACTTTTACTCGACTGGATAAATTTGGCATAATTCAAGTCAGAAAGAACAAGCCAAGTCTACGGATCTGAACTGTGATCTCGGTTCATTTTATATATATATATATATATATATATATATATATATATATATATATATCTATATAGTATATTATATATATATATTATATATTATATATATATATATATATATATATATATATAATATATATATATATATATTTATATATATATATATATATATATATATATATATATATTAGGTATATATATATAATATATATATATATATATATATATATATTATATTATATATATATATATATATATATATATATATATATATATATATATATATATATAATATATATGGCTAACAGACAACAGAGTGTCCGCCTTACCAAACAAATCATCAATCACTTTAATCACCACTGACCACTAACTCGGACCCCCCCTCCCAAATCTACTTAAATGACATTGCCACACCCTTCAACAAAATGCCCAAAATCCTCAGAGTAACACTTGACGCACATTTCACCTTTACGAAACACATAGGCAACATAACTTCATCAGCAAATAGGAAACTGAACATATTAAGAACCATCGCCGGCACAGACTTCACGAACAACAAACAGACATCCACCACCATAAACAAACAATACATACGTCCGACTCTCCAACGTGGCACACACTACTGACTAAAAATAACAAAGAAGCTCTAAACAAAACAAAGCACTACGAATCATAACAGGATGTACATCAACACCTACATGAAGAAACCAAAACACTACCCATAGACATACACCTGAATATGATTGCCACACAATTCTTTGCCAAAACTCAAACACCCCAACATCCATGCCATAATGCCCTCTCCAATCCCATCCACCACAGATTTAAACAACCTCCTTCTTCACCAGCTCTACTTTACAAACAAATCCTGAACAACATCAACCACCACCAAACAAATCCACACAACACTAACAGAAAAATACCTAAGACGCAGACAATCAAGTAACTAACAAACATCCACCAGAATTCAAACTCCCTTCCAAGAAGTAGTCAGTCATCTTTGGCTAAATTAAGATGCGACCACCCGGAAAATTTGCAATATTACAAACACAGTTTCAACCTCAACACTCTACTAAGCCACTACAAATATTTGTCAAAACTGTAACCAATTCCCGGAAAACGTATTACATTTTATGCTCACCTGTCAATCTAACTCTCTACCCAGAGCAATCTGGAACATTTCAGCCCTGGATGATCTCTGGACGAGCCCGGTTGCGGCGGCGGGGTATTTGGATGCGGTATGGCAGCTTTGAAGACAGGGTGGTCAGGGGTGAGAAAGTAAAAATATATATATATATATATATATATATATATATATATATATATATATATATATATATATATATATATATATATATATATATATATATATATATAATATATATATATATATATATATATATATATATATATATATATATATAAACAGTTTGGAAAAGGAAGTTGTTTAGGAAAGAGGTATGAAAGGTTAAGAGAGAGAGTAAGGAGAATCTTCATAGAATAATGAATAGGAATGGTGCTTTTTGTGACTGATGAGATGGATGTGAAAAGTGTGTGTAGGGAGCATTTTGAAAATCTGCATAACATTGGTAGTGATGAACAGGTGATAGTGAATGTGTGCAGGTTTGATGGTGTAAGAAGAAATAGGTATTTTGGGGAAGAGGTAATTAGAAGAGAAGGGGTAATAGGTAAAATGAGAAAGTTAAAGAATGGTAAATCAGTTGGAATAAATGGAATTACTGGAAAAATGATCAAGATTGGAGGTGAGATTGTGATTAACTGGATACGGAAGTTGTGTAATAAAGTGTTTATGGAGGGTGTAGTTTGAAAGGTCTGGAGGAGAGCAGTAAATAGTATACTTATATAAGAGTAAGTGTGAGAGGGGGGGAAACTGTAGAAATTATAGGGGAATTAGTTTATCGAGAATTGTAAGGAATATATATGATGGGATTTTGGTTAAAAGAGTATGTCAAATGATTGAGGGGTTGAATGTTGAAGAACAAAATACATTTAGAGGTGGTAGAGGATGTATATATCAAATTTTTACATTGAAGCAAATGAGTGAGAAAGTAAGAGAACAGAAAACTTTATTCAAGATTTATGGACTTGCAACAGGCATATGACAAAATTAATTGGGAAGCCCTGAGGCAGGTGTTAATATATGGTGTTGAGGGTAGGCTTCTGCATGAAATTAAAAGTATGCATGTGGATAGTGAAGCGTGTGAAAGGATAAATTTAGTTTAAGAGTGAATGTTTTAATATTAATTGCAGAGTAAGGCAGGGATGTGTTATGTTTCATGGCTATTTAATTTGTATATAGATAGGATGAAAGAATTTAAGGTAGGGATGGCAGGGGAGAGCATAGGGTGCCCTGCTTATTTATTGTATGCTGATGATTAGGTTTTGTGTGCGGAAGCTGAAGAAAGTTTGAAAAAAATGGTAGAAAGGTTTGACAATATTTGTAAAAGGTAGTTCGAAAGTAAATGTAGATAGTAGTTGAGTGAAATCATTTTGAACGGTATGCAACTGAAACAAGTATCAGTGTTTAAATATTTAGGCAATATGTTAGATGAAAAGGGAATGGATGATGAAGAGTATAGTAAGAAAATTGTGAGTGATTGGACAATGGCAGGTGCAATTAAATCTTTGGTGAATGCAAGGGGACAATGTCTTGAGTGTAGTAGAGTTCTGCATGAAGGTATGTTGTTACTGGTGTTAATGTATAGTGGTGAAACTAGGATGTGGAGTGAGAGGTACAGATTTAAAGTGTAGTTTGTTCAGATGGATAATCTTAGGTGCGTGTTAGGTGTGAGAAGAATTGATAAAATATAGAATGTATACATTATTGAATTGTGTGGTATGAAAAGAATAAATGAGAGTGTACTAATTGATTTGGTCATTTGGAAAGGGTGGATTGGTTAAACTTTTGTATAGTTGTGTGTTGTAAATCGATCAGCTGGGAGAAATAAGAAAAAGTGGATGAGCTAGTAGAGGAGTGTCATAAGGAAAGGAATATGAATTTAATACAAGCAAGAATGGTGCATAACAAGAGTTTATGGTGTGAGTTTGTGTGGGGGCATGGTTGTGGCCTGTCCCATGAGATGAACCCTGACACTGATGAGATACCACAGTAGGGGTTTGTCTCGGAGTATAATGTTTTTGGGTGGATTTTGGCCGCGATGGGCTCTCACTTACGGGTATGAGGGGGCGGGGCTTTCCTTTTGACTTGGGTATTACTCCTCTACTTAACTATTCTATTTTTCTATTTCTGGTGCATGTTTGCGGCTAATAATAAGTTTTATATATATATATATATATATGGTATATATAGTAGCCTATAGTTATTTAGTTATATAGTTATATATATGTATGATATAGTATATTGTGTCTAAATATATATATACTATATATATAGTTAATATATGATATATATATATATTTTTTTTTATGGTTTATTTATTGCCCTGTGCTCCCTTAAACTGGGGCTTCCGTTTTTTTTCCAGAAACTAGGCAACCTCCTCTGGGCGGAGCCACAGGTCTCTTAGGGAGGTGAGCTGGTATTGTGTTCTGTAGGAGTGTGAATGGTGCATCTCAATAGGAGGTGTTCAACAGTTTCAGGCTCTGTTAAGAATCTTCGGCAGAGTGGGGATGGAGTTTCTTGAGGTCAAAACCTATGTTTGTATTCTTGAAGACCCGGATGATGTCCGGATCTTAATCTAGAAAGGGAAATTTGCGTCTTTTGTAGGAGTGTGCCTTGTGTAGGGGATATTTTGGGAGGGTGGTAGTTTATAAGGCTTCTTGTTGAGGGGTTGTTGAGGTATCATTGTGTGAAATGTGTATGAATATGTTTTGATAAAGGAGTGTTATTTGGGGGAGGGGTATGGTTCTAAAGAGCTCGCCAAAGTAGAGGGTTGTATGTTTTTGTAAGTAGTTATGACATGGATGAGAGGGGTCAAGGGTCCTGGCGTAGAATTGGGTTCCTATCATATCAATTGGTAAAATTTTCGTTTCTTCTTGCAAGTGCTGGATAGGGGTGGTTTTTATTCAACCTGTTATTGTATGCAGGGTGGTGTTTTGTATTCTTTGTAGTTTATTTCTCTTAGTAGGGGAGGCTAGAGGATACCAGACTGTTGATCCATAGTTGATTGTAGTTATTGAAAATTGTTTGAATGTTGTTGACAGTGTGGTTATTTCATTACTGAAATTGTGTTGGGATAAGGTTCGGAGGGCATTTCTTTTTTACTTGCTGTACCTATGATGTTTTGAATGTGTGGTGTAAAGGTGAAGTGGTTGTCGAAGGTTATTCTGAGTATTTTGTGTGTTTTGTTTAGGGGAATGATAGAGTTATTTAGGGTTATTTGTGAGTTGAGGGATGATTGGTGTCTGTCCGTGGTGATCAAGGCGATAGATGATTTCTCGGCAGAAGCCGACATTCTGTTGGATGATAACCAAGCTTCTAGGTGATTTAGGTAAGTCTGAGCGAGGTTTGTGGCAGTGGGTACGGAGGGGTCTGATATTGTCATAGTTATGTCGTCAGCGTATGTTATTATATTTGAATTGGGAGTTTGGGGGAGTAGGGATATCGGCTGTAAATAGGTTGAACAGGAATGGGGATATGATGGCTCCCTGAGGGATTCCATTTCTTAATTTTACCGTTTTTGAGTTTTGGTGCTTGCTGAATACTTGAGCTGTACGTCCAAATAAAAAATTGGATAGCCATTTTTTTGTAAAATTGCTATGGAAGGGAGAGCTTAGAATGTTTTGGATGAGAATGTGTCTAGGTATTGTGTCAAAGGCTTTACTAATGTCTATACCAGGTTACTGCATTATTGGCTTCATTTTGTTTGTTTAATCCGTTTACGATGTTTTGTGTGATATTAGCTAGGGCTGTTGAGGTAGAATGAGATTCTTCAAAACCGTGTTAATGCTTAGGGGAGTGGAAGGTAGTTTGAATTTTGGTAAGCATGATTTTCTCTATTAGTTTGCACAAAGAGGAGAGGAGGGATATGAGTGGGTATGAAGACGGGAAGTTGGAATATTTTCTAGGTTTTAATTTGGTATGATGATTCCTTTTTTTCCAGTGTGGAGGGATGTAATTGAGAGACCAGGATTTATTGAAGATATCTGTGATGAATGGTATAGTTGCAGGTCTAAAATGTTTTATGTGTAGATTAAAGATGTTGTCTGGGCCAGTAGCAGGGGAATTTTTAGGGTTTTAGTAAGTTTAGTTATTTCTTGTGTAGAAAATGGGGGGTTAGGGTTGGCTTCTAGTTGCGTTGTTTTGAGTTTGCATATTATTCTTCTATTATTTGCATGTGTGGGTTTGTTGGATATATTAGAATAGTGTTGTGCGAGGACGTTGCAGTGCTGTTTGGGGAAAGGGGGGGGAAGAGTTTCCTCTTAAGGCTTCATTTGTGGGTGGAGCGTTGTTCTGAGAATTGTGGAGACATTTTATTATTTGCCACGTTCTTCTCTCTTCAGGTCTGCCCAAGTTTTCTATTAAGTATTTCTTAAAAATTTATGTTTTATGGGTGAAGATGAGATTGGAGATTTGAGTATTTAAGGAGTTTATTTGTGCAGTCAGATCTGGGGTATATGTTTATTGTTGTCGAATGAAGTTTCTTTGTTTTATTAAGTTACAGATTTCAGGTGTTAGTGAAGGGTTAAATGTTTTCTGAGGAGGAGACCAGCGTTTCCCCAGCCCGAGGAGAGCAAGTCACTGTCTTTGACATCTAGGTGTTCACCTGGATATGATAGTATTTCAGTTCCTTGGAGCTGCATCGGCGATCGGGTTTCTCTGGCGTCGCTGCAGCTCTCACCCACACCGCGAGAAGGCGAACTGAATCTGTGACTTATATATATACAGTGTATATATATATATATTTATATATATATATTATATATATATATATAGTATCTGTATATATATATATAAATATATATATCAATATATATAGTATATATATAGTATATATAATATATATATATATTATAATATATATAGTATATAATATATAATATATATATATATATATATAAGATATGTACCGAATACCAGAATAAAGAGGCCGATACTCGATACTTCTATTTTTTTTAGGTGTCGATACCGGTACCGATACTTTAATTAATATAATAAGTACACAGTAATAAGATAGAACATTTGTATACTGCTAGGTAACACAGGATTGCATTACCTTTGTACAACCCAATTTCACTTAGTCATTTTATTTCATATTTGGTTGCTGCGAAGTATATTTATTTTATAAATTAAAATATCGTATTCTTTAAGGAATAATAAATGGAAATTATAATATTCAATAATTTTTTAATGTTTGTGCTTATGTCAAAAAATATTTCCATTTCCATTTTCCAGTAAGCATTAACAAGTTTAGCTACTAGCTTTTTATGTTTTAACATGATTTCAATTTACAAGAAAATTCTTTACTAGCTACAATATTAAAGAATAAAAATAAATGAAAGAAGATGACCTAATATTAATCAGCTGATAAGACAAAATAAAAAAACGCTATTATTCAAAACATGACATAATTAATATACTTCTTTAAAGATAAAGATATGCAATCATTCAATACTCAAATTCAAAATTCTCAATTGGTGATGGCAAAACATTAAGCTTTCACTAGTATCTGGGCGAGAGCCTGTTCCTTTTTTGGGGGTGTTTACATTCCACCTACACTACAAATACGCTCTCTCTCGGGTTCAGGTTTGAGGGGTTTGAATAAATATTTGCTGCAATGCACTGGGTAATTATGGAAACCTTGACCATTTTTCATGCCACCACCTATGAAAGGATTTTCTTTCTGTAGGAAAGCATCTCCATGTTTTCGTAGAGCTCATCTCCTCTTTCACAGATTTCAAATTTGAATTATCTTTGCTCCTTGATGACTGTCTCTTCAGTTTTTCGATGAGTGTTCCTTTGGTTTGTGATTCCCTTTTGAAGGTGAAGAGATGTCCAATGCAATTTCGGTTCATGTACTTATCAAGTTCAAATATCCAAATGCCCTTTCATCTTCAGTAGGTTTATTTGCTTATAAAGCCACCATTCGTCACTATCAGTGCTGTTGTGAGGGGTTGCTGATAAGGCGGCTTTCCCTTTGTGAATCTTTTTTTGTCACGCGCCGCTAGCTCCTCGTATGCTATTTAAATTGCATCTTAGAGGGGTTCACGTGGAGATGCCATTCTTAGGTGGGGTTTCAGCTAGCTTAAGGCATTCCTTATTTGAACCTTTTATGATATCGTATAACTAGATTTAATTTATTTGATCTAAAAGTTTCCTCATAATCTTCAATCAAAAGTAAGAAGTATCGGCCATATTCACCAACCGATACCCCCAAAAAAGCCGATACTGCCGATACCGTATGACCTATTTTTTTTCTAATTATTATATATAATTGATATATATATATATTTATATTATATATAGTATATATGATATATAATATTATATATATAGTATATATATTATATTATAATATATATATATATATATATATATATATATATTAATATATATTATTATTATTAATAATATTATATTACTATAATTATATATATATTAGAATTTACGATGCTATGTTTTTCGTTTTTAATATGTATTAAGTTTTGCGTTTATTTTCCTGTCAGTAAGCCTGGCAAAAAATACACTGAAATAAGTATAAAACATTTTTTATTATTTAATTTATATACAACAATATTAGGTTTCTTCTCCTGAAAGCTCTATGCTTCGCAGAGAAATTTCTCCTGCCTCTTGTCGGATTTTTTCGATAGAGAAGGAGCAATGTGAATGATGATTTTCCTATTTCTAACTTTGTGAATTGGTTGGTTTGGATTCTGTTGTGTTTTGAACGGTCTCATTTTCTTAATAAGTTCTCACAGATTTGATTTTTAGAGTTTTCGTTATTGTGTTGCCAATATTAAGTAATTTCCTTTATCTCTGTTGAAGTTTTTTGACTATTTTTATTATATGCTTCGTACAGCTTTCTAAATTTATGGTTATTAACTTTTTAATTATATGGCTATTTTTAGTGTCGATTGATGGCCTTTTCCAGCTGATTGTAGATACCCCTAACGGTAGAATATTTCTATTGAATGGTTATAATGTCAAATTTTTGGTGTTTGATTTATTGGGCGTCGATCTGTGTCTATAGTTTTCTCCTATATAGTTTGAGTTTCAAAGTTTTACATGGTATGGTGTATATAAGTCTGATTTACTTATTATTATAAGATTTGGTTTAAGTTTTTTTTTTAGTGATGTTATTTAGTTTACTATTTTAGATTTTGCATATTTAGAAATTTATTTTTAGATTTATATTAATGTAATGTTTATTATTAATAATATGTGTTGTTTTTTATATTTGTATTATCCTTATTTGTGAAAATTCTTTTGGCTTTGTTTTTAAACTTTGATGAATAATGATAGCCGGATATTGTTTATTATTGTATAATTTTTTAGTGTCTTGTATTTCTGACTGAATTAGATTCGGTTGACTCATATTATGTATTTATTGCACGTAATGTTTCTAAAGTTATGATTATTTGCTTTTCTCAATATGCTAAACTTGATGATCTCGAGGTGCCGTTCAGATCGAAATATCTTTTGGATTATGTTCAAGAAAGGATTATCTGTATAGTGTTTGTGCGTTAGGGTGCTTCGATTTGTAATTTTATAGTTAGGGAGCCAATGCCTATTGATTATAATTATCGTATTTTTGCTTATTTAGTCCATTTGGGAAAATGAATTTTTCCGACGTATCTTATCCAGGTGCATCCTGTAAAGTTTGCTGTGTTTGAAATGAATGTTTGATATTAGAATCTGGTTCATTGGAATAGAGAAATTCTCTTTCAATGACAATGTCTTATTCAGAGATCAGGCTTAAGGTATGGGGATCACCCTCCCCCAATTCGTTAGCTGCTCTATCTCGAACTTCTTAGACAAGAATTCACCTATACAATGACTACGCAAATCTTACAAGTGATAAATATTATATATTATATGAGTATATTATATATATATTATATATATATATATCACTAATTATATGTATATATTATATATTTATAATTATATTATTTTATATTATATATATATGGTAGTAGTATATAATTATATATATATATTTATATATATATAATTTATCTATATTAATTATATGATTTGTATATATATTATGATATTAATATATAAGTCGACTGCCGGTGGAAAGGATAATTGAAAGAGGAATGGAAAAAGAAAGTAAGATTCCAGAAGAAAAGGAATTAGAGAATAACGAGAACAAGAAACCACACGAGCTTGGCAACCAGGGGATTCGGAAGTTTTGTAGTGCCTGGCGAAGGTAGATGGTTTCTGATGAAAAACATTTTTGATCAGTGCACAATACAAAATCTCTTTAGAAAAAGAAATGGCAAATAAAATTTTTTTTTCCAATAAATTATTTAATATCATTATTATTGAAATCTATTTTGGATGTAAATTTATGGGGACAGAGCAACATAATATTTGAAATTCTTGATCTCTCTTTTCGTCCATTATTTGCGAAATATTTTACTCATAGTTTCACAGGTAAAGAGTTAGGGTGGCGGCATGGACTCTACATTAGTGTTGGATTCTTAGGTTCGTCAGTTCTAATTCCAATTTAGATCGGGTTAGAATGGGAATGGCAATCTCTCCCGTTAACTTGGACAACAACTTGCTACTTTGATGCTTGCGGTTGCTGGTGAGGACATTGTGAAGAGAGAGATGCAGAATTTGGTGCCAGTCGTGTTACTGTTCATTGGCGCGTATTTTTCTGGTCCGCTTTATCAAATTAACTAAATCCAGAGAATATATATTAATGTTGTCCGCAGTTTTGGTGATTTTTAATCATTAACTTTTTATTTATTTGTGTTCAATGTGGCCATCTTAATGATCCATATAATAAAAAGTAGCAATTTTTTTGTGTCGCCTTCGTTTCTTCCTTTTCCTGTTAGTCAATTTTTTTTGTAAAATAGATTTTTATGTTGGATTATCAGAGGATTTTTGGTTTTATTTGGCTGAACCCAATTTATTGTTTGTTCCATTCTCCTCTTTTCTCTAAGGGAGTATTTTGCTCAGCCTGATCAATTTTATGTTTTCCGTTCAGAACCAGCTCTGCCTTTCCCTCAGTTCACTGCAATGTACTCTGGCTTCTACCTCTCAATTTTCCCTTGTACTTTGAAATAATCTTTCAGTGGTTTTCTTTTGTTTCTTTCTATCTCTCTCTAAATTCCTTTATTTAATCTTTCTATTCTTTTTTCCTCTCTTTCATATGCGTCCGCTTCTTTTTATTTCTTCTCGACTAGAGTTCGACTCATATATATTATTCTATAATATACTATATATATTTAATTATATATATTTATACAATTCTATATTATATTATTATTATATATATTTATTAATACTTTTCTATATTCTAATATTATTACATTATATATTTATATATATTATTACTATATTTATATTCTTATTAATATCTTATTTTTACTTACTTACTATATGAAATATATCTATTATTTTTTATATTTATTTATTATGTATTTAATATATTATTATATATGTTATAGTGATTATATCCTAATTATTTAAACTGAAACACTTGTTTTTTTTATTTTCCATTGCACTTTTACAACTTAGTAAGGCATTAGTTATTGGATTGTAAGTTTATATTTAGCTTGTCTGTATAAGCTTGTATTGTTGTACAATAGTCCGTGGATGTCTCTTACCTGATAAATATGTAAAAGGAAATATGATTTGCGCTGTTCGAGGTACAAGCGAGTTCGAGATAGTATTATTGCTTTCCTACTGTCACGGGCCAAACTGAATGTTGGTTGGATGTTTAAGGGTTGTTGATTATTTTTTAGGTCCGGTTCCCCTCATTACCACTTAAGAGCACTGATCTCTGAATATTGAATTGATTCATTGATAAAGAGACCCACATTTTCTACCTTTCAATGACCATATTCTTAGTGTTGGATTTAGGTTTCAGCAAAACATGTCAGCTGATTTCAACTACTATGGCGGTCCAATTACTTTACAGGATGCCATCCTGGATAAGATACTTTTCGACAACGTATCTTTTCAACTTTCCCTAAATGGACTAGATATTAATCAGTTTTCATAATTTATAGCAATGTTGAAGCGTGATATTTCTTCTATAAAATTTACAATCGAGCACCCTACCAACAATTCAATAATCTCTGTCTTGACATACTCCATTTTTTACAATATTATTCTATTGGCACTCGATGTCCACGTAGTTTGCATATTAAAAAATGAATAATCATAGACTTTAGCATTAATTAACGTGCATATCAAATATTATGTAATAACCATCTAATTCAGTCAGAAATCAAGAACTTAAAAGACATTAAATTTTATCAAATTTTACTAAGGAATGCCATATTAATTGTAAAACAAAGTTTATAACAAAGCCAGAAGTAATTTTCACAAATAAGGAATAATAATACAAATAATAACAACAAACAATATGAAATTATATTAAACATGTAATTAATTATCTAACTAACTAAATGTTAAAACATTTTTTAAAAATGCAAAACGACTTAACATAGTATTACATGTATAATAATTTATTTTATTTCTTTTATACTTCGATTATTCTAAATTAAAATATCTTATAATATCCAAATTATCTTAATTAATAATTCCTGTTAAATCTTCGTTCTAATATACACCCTTATTGAGTCATCCTTACTCTCTTATTTGTGGCTTGTCCCGTAAAACTTTGCAAACTCAATGACTTATATTAGGAGAAACTATACTGTTAGACACAGAATCGACGCCTAAACGTCAACACAAATTTGAACATTATTACTTACCTTCAATAGATTAATTTTTCTCCGTTGGTATACTTCTTTATCAGCTGGAAAAAGGCCATTCCAAATCGACACTAAAAATTAGTCTCTATATATAATTTAACAAATAGTTAAATAACCAATAGAATTTAGAAAACAATAATGTTAGCATATATTTATATTAAAATATAGTCAATAACTGTGGTCAACAGAGATGAAGAATTTACTTTATTTTGGCAACTACAATAAACGAAAACTCTAAAAAATCAAAAATTCAGAAAATACATAAGGAAAAAATGGAAAAAAAATACCGTTTCAAACTACAACAGAATCAAACCGAACCCATCACAAAGTTGAGAAAATACGGAAAATCATCATCACTTGCTCCTTCTCTTCCGAAAATTCCCGACAGAGGCAGGGAGAATCTCTGCGAAAGCTAGAAGCTTCAGGAGAAGAAACCTAATATTGTTGTATATAAAATAATAATAAAAATGTTTATACTATTCAGTGTATTTATTTCTTCAAAAAAGGTGATTATATTAAGGGTGCTACTGCAAAACTAAATACATAATAAGTATGGGCGAAGAAACATAGCTCTGTAAATCTAATATATATATATATTTATAATATATATATATATATATATATAATGATATATACTATATATATAATTTAATATATATATATATATTAATATATTATATATATTATAAGTATATATATTATATATATATATGTATATATATATATTATTATATATATATATTATATATATATATTAGGAATGTAACCATGGTAGTCGGTATCGGCAGTATCGCGGCTTTTTTTGTATCAGTGTTGGTTAATATGGCTGGATACTTCTTACTTTTTGATTGAAGGATTATGAGAAAAACGTTTAGATCAAATAAAAAATCTAGTTTCGATATCGTTAAAGGTTCTTAGAATAAGAATGCCTCTAGCTAGCTGAAACCTTCCACAGAGAATGGCATCTGTCTTCCGAGCAGGTGACTCCTTTCTTTCTATGAATTGGCATTTAAAAGGTAGCATAACCGTAGGAGCTTGCTCGCTGTGACAAAAAAAAAGATTCACAAGGGGAAGCCAGTCTCTTATCAGCACCCTGGCACAGCCGACTGATAGTGAACGATGGTGGGCTTTTCAGCAGAATAAACCTACTGAGGGATTGAAGAGGATTTGGGATATTTTGAACTTTGATAAGTACATGGCCAATGCCTGAAATTGCATTGACATCTCAATCACCACTTCAAAGGAATCACACAAGGGAACCTCCAATCGAAAAAACTTGAATAGGTATCAATTATTTAGCAATAGATAATTCAAATTTGCAAAATTCTGTGAAAGAGGAGATGAGGCTCTACGAAAACCATTGAGATGCTTCTACAGGAAGAAAATCCTTTCATGTTGGTGGGCAATGAAAATGGGTCAGGGTTTCCCAATTATTACCAGTGCTTGACAAATTATTATTAACCCCTTATCCCTCAATTTCAGTCGGAGTGAGGCGGTATTTTTTAGTGTAGGTGGGAATGTATACCAGTCCTTGGTGTGGTTCTTTTCTTACCAATTAAGGTATAGCAGGCTTTGAAGAAAAGGCAGAGTGTAACAGAAATTTGAGAATCTTTTGAATTTGAGTATTGAATGATGTCTATCTTTATCTTAAAAGTATATTATTATTATTCATGTCCTCATGACAATTTCGTTCCTTTTCCGAACCTACTTCAGGCTGCTTTAACCGTCACAATTTCCTTCTTTCATTATTTTTTATTTCTTATATGACTAAGAAATAAAACTTCCTCTTTATGATACATTGTTAAATACATATAGAGCTTAAGTAAGCTAAACATTGTTAATGCTGTTAACTTGGAAAATTGCAATTCGGAAATATTTTTTGACATAAGGCCACATCTTGAAAAATTATTGATTGGATAAGTTATATATTTTTTTTTTTTATAAACGAGATAACTGATACTATTTTGTTAGTTTAATTTTATTATAATATAAATTACAAGTTAGGGAAGATCAAATATTCACAAAATGACTAAGTATTTGGTTGTACAAGGATGCAATCTGTGTTTACAGCCTTCCTTATCAGTTAGCGTTTGGTTGTTTTTGCTTGTGTTTTTTGGTGTTTATGTTGCTATGAGTGGGTAGGGTCTTTTAGTTTTAGAGATCTTGTGTTGTGTTGTACTGTATGATATGTAGAGTGTTTAAAGCTTCGTTGGTAAGCCTTTTGGTTGGGTTTGTTGTCTGTGTGACTGCCGGTATGCGTTGGGTTTTTTTTGGCAGTTGTTTCCACTTCTTGCTAAAGGTAAATAATAGAGTAACATCGGTATCGGGGCCGGTTCTTTGTTCTGTGTTGTCTGGTATCTTTTTGGTACTATATCTAGATTATTATATATGTTATTGTTTTATATATTGTGAGTATATTTGTTTTATTGTATATGTTTAATTTTATAATAAGTTTTGCGCACCCATTATTAAGTATATTATATATATTATTATATATATATATTAGGTATATTATATAATAGTTTTTATGATATATATTAGTGTTTATATTGTATTTTATATAGTATTTATTAGTA
The DNA here is from genome assembly GCA_015478945.1 of Trachelipus rathkii. Classification (NCBI taxonomy): domain Eukaryota; kingdom Metazoa; phylum Arthropoda; class Malacostraca; order Isopoda; family Trachelipodidae; genus Trachelipus; species Trachelipus rathkii. The sequence goes on from JABUQX010050799.1 coordinate 80,316, forward strand.
TATATATAATATAGTATTATATATAGTACACTGTATAGTATTTAATACACACGTTCAGTTCGCCTTCTCGCGGTGTGGGTGAGAGCTGCAGCGACGCAGAAGAAACCCGATGCGCCGATGGCAGCTTCCAAGGACACTGAAATCTATGCATAGTCAGGTGACACAACCTAGATGTCAAAAAGACATTTGTGACTTTTTGCCTCTTTCCTCCTTTTGTGCTGGGGAATATCGCTTGTTTACCACAAGTTTGAAATAACATTTTCATTGTTTTTATACTTCAAGCATAGGATATCATCAAAACAAAGAACTTTCATCTCTCCCTTTCCTCTATATAAGAATGTATGATCTCCTTTGCCATATTCCTGACTCTTTATGGCATGTTACTAAAGGTAATTGCTCCTTTAAATATTTATTGCTCGGAGAAGTTGTGAGTGTCTTCCAGGATCGTGCGTGAGAGGTGTCAGCACGTGGGTGTGTGTATTTCTCATGTGCTGTGTTTATTTTTTTAATATACTTCATTAATGTGTTTTGTTAAGAAATTAGCTTTGGTTGGTAAGATAGATACTTTTGGGCAGTTTAACCCCTAGAAAGAGAGTAAGAACGTTGGCATTAATATAAAAATGCTCGTCACATCTCATCATGCTTATTTTGTTAGTTCTCAGAGAACATTTTTCCTTTTTGTTTGTGAACGCTTACGAACTCCACAAATGTAGGCCTTAAGAGCGAAATCTCCTTCCCCCCCTTTCCCCATCCTCAACCTTCAACATAATTCTTCTGTTTTGATTTTTTTTTATGCAAATAACATTTATAATCTATATTTTATATTGGTCTCACATAACCTCATCACATGGCAAATTTAATGAGGAGAAGATATACGTAAGTATGTGGCCAAACTCAATTTAACAATCGTTGTGCAACCTAGAAAGCCAACCGCTGATCGTCTCCCCAATTCGCCCCATTTCTGACCTACGAAGAATTATAGAGCCTAAAACTTATACCTAAAAGCCTATTAAGAAATATTCCGTTCGCTGCTACTTGGCCCAGACAACATCTTTAATCTATACACATAAAACATTTTAGAACCTTGTCAGAACATTTCATTCATATCTTAAATTCAATAAATTCTCTGGTTCTCAATTACATCCTCCCACAACTTGGAAAAAAATGGATATCATCATATTCCAAAATTTATAGATACCTAGAAATTTATTCCAACTTCCGGGTCCCCTTCATTGACCTTTTGTTTCCACTCATACCCTCCTCTCTCTCTTTGTGCAAACTTGAAATATAGACGTAAATTCATCGCTTACCAAAATTCCAGACTACCTTCCCACTTTCCCTATAGCATTAACGACGGTTTGAATAGAATCAATCATTCCTACCTCAAGCTAGCCCTAGCTAATATCAACAAAAACGATCTGTAAAGACGATATAACAAAAAACCACACCTCCCACAGAATCGAATACTCCTGGCTATAGACATTTAGTAAAGCCTTTGACAACACAATACCTAGACAATTCTCATCCCAAACACATTCTGAGCTAAGCTCTCCCGTCCATAAGCATTTACAAAAAAATGCTAATCCAGATTTTTTATTTGGACGATACAGCTTCAAGTAAATTCAGCAAGGTCACCGAAAACTCAAAAACGGTAAAATTAAGAAATGGAATCCCTCAGGGAGCCAAATATCCCCATTCCTGTTCAACCTATTTCAGCCGATATCCCTACTCTCCCCCAAAAGCTCCCCAATTCAAATATAATAACAGTACGCTGAACTGACATTAACTATGACAATATCAGAACCCCTTCCGTACCCATGCCTTCCACAACTCGCATCAGACGTTACCCATATATCTACCTACGAAGCTTGGTTATCAATCCAACAGAAGATATGTCGGCTTCTTTCTGCCGAGAAATCATCTATCGCCTTGATCACAAGTTGTCACAGACACCAATCCATTCCCTCAACATCACAAATAACCTAAATAACCTCTAGTCATTCCCTAAAATACCAAACAACTTGTTGTCGGAGTCAGAAATACTCAGGGAGATATTTGTGAGTTGTGGGGTTAGACTCTCTGTTCGACAACTGGTTTGGTGGGTCATTCAGCCTTTGTTGGTGTTGGTAGGTAACCGACACATTTCAAATTTCTAAGGTAACTTTGGATTTCGATAAGGAGTGCAATGTGTGAGAGATAAAGATAATGGCCCTGTTTCTGGCTCGGTGTTTGTGGCGTGGGAGTATCTGGTTGTTGGCTTTTGGGAGTCGGGGATCGCGTGGTGAGACGGGACGAAATTTCAGTTAATGATATGGGGTGGTATGTAAGTTGGCCTACAGTGGGGGTGGGGTTGTTTGCTGTTTTCATATCGAGACTTTTCGATAGTCAGTGTTACGATTTTCAATAACTAAACAATGCAACTATGGATCTCAACATGCTGGTATCTCTATGCCTCCCGTACTAAGAGAAATAACTACAAAAGAATAATACGTAAAACAACCTACCCCTGTGCGGATGTGGTTGACGGAGTAACTGAGGTTTGAAGTATAAATATAGTCACCTGTTGTGGGCGGCGCTATCGGTCCCGTCAGGCACTTGCAAGAAGAAACGAGAAATTTTAGACATAACCAATGATTATGATAGGGATACGGTTGGGTGTGGTTCGTTTGGTTTTGTGCCAAGTTTTCTAGCGTCGGGGTTGTGGCAGGTTGGGTGGACCCTGCTGGGGTTGTGGGGGTTCTTTTGTTTGTGGTTGGGGTTTGTGGGTCTGTTGTTGCTGGTTTGGAGCGCGTTGTTTGCCGTGCACTTCTATTGTCCATATGTAATAACTCTGTTGTTGGCGTACTGGTTTTGGTTTTAGAAAACATGTTTTGGACATCTCCCTGATTGTTTGTGTGTGGCTCCATTAGATGTTTTCTTGTAGTGGTCTTCACTATTAGGCGGAGGGCGGGTGTGCTTTGTTTAGGTTGTTTAGGGAGACGCTATTGGACCCGCTCATCCGCCAAATATCACTGCCTTTAATCAACAGTATCATGACATCGATTTGTGTTTTGTTCTGTTTATTTGTTTTTGGTGTTTTGGTTTTTGTGCTTTTGTGTGTGGTTGGGTTTTATGTGTGTTCGTAGAGTTCTTGGAATTGCACCGGGGGGTTTTTGGGTGTTGTTTTTGTTTCGTTTGTCGTTTTGGGGGGGTGGTGGGTGGTGTTGTTGCTGCGTGGTCGTTCCTATACTGGGGTGCATTTTTTCTTCATCTTCCTCGTGTTCTTCAGGGGGGCGCAGTGCTTGTGTGACTTTTTGTGGTTTGTGAGGTGTTAGGGAGTTGGTGTGTTGGTTTGTTGTGCGTGGTGTGGTGTGGTGTTGGGTGGTGTGGTATTTGTTCTTGTTGTTTGACCTGACTTAGTAATGTTGGCACGTGTTTGTTGGTTTTTTGTCTTTTAAGTTGTTGTGGTATGATTGAGCATAGGTTGGATTATTTTTCTTTTTTTGGGGTTCTGTTGTTCGCTTGGGGACAGGGAGGCTTTGTGTGTTGTTTTGTGGTGCGGGTATTTGTGGCATGGTTTAGTGGGGTTGTTGTACAGGGGGCGGGTTTTTGTTAGTTTTTCGGTCTTTTATTCCGTCTGGTTAAAATGGTTCCTGTAAATTGATTGAAATGGGTTGTGTTCTTGAAAACATTAGACATTTTTGGAGTATGTTTAGCTAGATGAGTGAGACTTTCAAAAAAAGGGTGGATGAAGGAAAGAGGAGTGATGATTTGTGAGTAGGTTGATTTTTGTGTAGGTGGTTTGATAATAAAATTAGATTTTTGCTTATTCAACAAAGATTTTAAAATGTTTAATAATTTTGGGTTATTAGATTTATTGTAATTTAATAAAGTGTTTATGAAGGGGATATTATAGTGAATGTTGAGATAAATGAAATTGTGTTATTTAGGATGAGGATTAAAGTGAGTTGAGAGGGGAGAGGTATTAATTTTTTAGATTATTATGAATGTGTGTGGGTAATTTATTAATAGTAATAATAAATAATAGGATTATTTTTTATAGTGTTTTATCCCACCCTGCATCCGGAGTTCTTTTTGGGTAAGATTCCCCCCATTCGCGCATAAGTCGCCCCACTTCGACCCGACCGTTCTCGGCCCTACCCTACCCTACTCGAAAACAGTTATTAGCCCCCCTCTCTACGTTCCCCCATTTAACGCACCACGGGCACCCCTTCCTACCCCATGTTCCGGTGAGCACCTGTTCCCTTTTTCTCTCCGCTTCGTTCGCTACTTCGTGTGCTCAGGATAATTTCCCTCTCTCCACGGGCTTCTTCCCCGACTTCTCCCTCCCCTTCGGTTTTTGCCCTAGATTTCTTCATATCCTGGTTTGCCACTCCCTAAGTCTACCCCATTACATGGCGCCGTCTTCTTCCACTCTTTGCCTGCTCTCATAGTTTGGCTAGCCCTCCTCTTTGCGCTCCTCTCTTTGATCCCGGGCCTACTCCCAGACACCGTCGCCCTATTCCTAGCTGTCTCCCCTCGCCTCCGTCGCCCTGGGTGCTAAATATGTGTGTGGGTTTAAAGTCCGGTGGGTGGCGTTCCCAGGCGGAACGAAGTGTATTAGACTACGGTTTTTTTTGTCTGGGCCCTCTCCTGGAGGTTCTCAGACACTCTTAAATGGGGGCGCCCGTTCGGAGAGGTCACATGGCTGCCTCTCCCTCCTCCTCTCTCTCATCTTACTCTCTCTCTCTTCTCTCTCTCTCTCTCTTTCTCCTCTCTTCTCTTTCTCTCGTATCTCCTCTCTCTCTCCTCTTCTCTCTCTTCACTCTCTCCTGACATCTCTACATTCTCTCTCTCTCTCCTCTTCTTCGCCCGCCCCCATTCGGCCCCTGCCCGGACCATCCCCTTTGATCCCGTCAAAGTTACCTGCCCCGCAGCGCGGTTCGCCCCCTCCTCCCCGTCCGTGCTAGCCCTCGCGGCCCCCCTCCCCCCCCTTCTCAACTACCCGCGCCCCCCCTCCTGTGTCTCTCCTCCGTGTCGGGTTCCGCCTCACATCGGAGACACCGGCCCCCCCAACTGCCCCCCCCAATCCCTTCTCCCCTTCTCTCTTCCACTCTTGTGGTCTGTGTCCCCCTCTTGCCTTTTTGTCTTTTAACACTTCCTCTTCCCTTTCCTTTTCTGCCACCTCTTATGTTTTGTGATGCGTGACTTTGTGTTGCGCGTTTCGCCTGTTGAACTCGTGTTCCCTTTTTTCCTTATTTTCCCCCGCTGCTAATTCGCTTTCCCCCGAGACCTATTGTCCCTATCCCCCCCTACGTTTCGCCGGACCTCCCCCCCATATTCCCCCTGCTTCCCTATCCCTTCGGTCGCCCGTTACTCCTCCTTTCTAGTCTTTTGTGGGGCCTTTTCCCAGCGCCGGGCTCGTTCCCTCCCTCCTTGTATCCTTCTGCTGGGAGTCTATATTTGCTCTGACCGTGTTGGCTGTGCTCCCCCCTCGCCCCCGCCCTTGGACTCGCGTCGTGTCGTTCCTATCTGTCCGGCACGCTGGCCGGGCCCCTTTCCGTGGGGTTGTGTCGCCTTCTCCGCCGTGATGTGCTTGCTACGCGATAACAATCTGTAGGCTAGGGTGGTGATCCGTATGTATTGTCTAAGCCTGTTTGTAGGCTCGGGGTTCCCCTCTCTGCTTGCTGCGTTTGGTCTCCTTGGTTGCACGCGCACCGGTCGTGCGCTGCACGAGACTCTCGACCTAGATTTTGGCCTTGTGGCCGCCCTTGGCTCTCTGGGGGTGACTATAGTTCTTCTATTCCTGCGGTGCCTGAGTTTTGTGTCTCGGCGGGTGGGGTATGAAGGGTGTGCGCTTTCCCCCCCAGCTTTCGCTTTGCCCACTGGCCCTTGTTCCCCTCCCCCCCTTTCTTCCTCCTCTCTCTCCTCAGTCCTATCCCTTTTCCTTCTCCCCTCTTGTCCTCCTCTTTTCCCCTGAAGTTGCTCCTTTTTTCCGTTAGCCTCCCGTTCCCCCCTGCTTTCCCTCCCCTCTTCTGGCGGGGTTGCTTCATGTGCCTTGTGCGCGGGCCCCCGTGTTGTTTTGCCCATTGTTTGGTTGGTGAATGGTTGATTGTGAAATGTGTTGTTCCCCCCCCACTCATTTGTTTCTCCCCCCCCTCCCTCCCCCTTATTTAAGTGAAGTTTCCGTTTTTCTCCCTGTTCTGTTGGTGGTGGTGTCGCATTCCTTTTCGTGTATATCTCTCATATGTTTGTAACGTGCGATTCCCGTTGACCGGATATTTTGGCCTTGTTGGTGGCTCACCGCGGTGCGTGTGCCTCCTGTTAAGCGCGCGCTGGGCGCACCGTTTTTCGGCCGTGAACCGGGTCCGTCCCTCTGCTCTCCCCTGCCCTCTCCTGCCCTTGTACTTGGTCTGTTGCGCTGTTATCGCTAGTATATCTCTCAGGGTAGTGTGGTACAAATCTGCGGGTTCCGTGATGCGCGGTGGACTAACCCTTCCCTATGTGAATTGTGAGGGCTTACTGCCCCTTCCCCCGCATCCTTCGCCCATTCCTTTATCTTCACAAGTCCAATTAGATGTTTAGGAGCCCTTCCTCTTCCCCCCTTCCCTTCTTCCCCTACCCTTGTCTCTCTTATCCCCCTGCTTACCCTCTCGCAGCCCGCTGCACATCCTTTATCCTTTTCCTGCCGCCGCCCTCCCCTCCCCCCCCCTCTCCTTCCCTTCTTCCCACCCCGTTGCCTACCCCGGGCTTCCCCCTTTCCCCTTTTTGTCCTCCCTGACATGTTGGCCCGATCCCTCCCTTCTTGCCTCCCGGTTTTCCCTGTTCTCTACCACTACGGATTTCCTTTCCTTCACCTCCTGTATGCTTTCCCTGGTCCCCCCTTTGCTCTCTTACCCTCCTCTACTATAATAATCATATATTTACCATACTCGAATAGATATATCACCCTCCTCTCCCTCCTGATCCTTTTGTTCTTTTCCACCCTGATTCCTCACCCCTCCCTCTTTTGCCCCTCCACTTTTATTCCTCCTCCCCCCTCCCCTCCTCTCTCTTCCCTTCCCCTCTCGCTCCCCCCCTACTCCTTCCCGCTCCTCTCAGCTTTCTCCCGTTTCCCACCCTCATCCTACCCTTCCTTCTTACTCTCCGTCTTCATCAACATACTCACCCACACTCTTTCCTGCTCTCTTAACTCACCGTACCCTTTCCCAACCTTCCCCCACTCCCTACCCCCTTTCTTCCCTCCCCTTCCGTCTCCCGTTCCTCCCCTCTCCCCAGTATCTCTCCCTCATATCTTCCTTTTTCTCCGTCCTAACCTTTCTTTCCCATCTTTTCCCCTTCTTCTCTCCTATCTCCTCTTCCTCTTTTCATTCCACCCTCCCTTCTCTTCCTCCTCACCTCCTTACCCCCCCCCCTCACCCTCTTTCCTTCATTTCCCCCCTACCCCATGCCCCCGCTTCCCCTCTTCCCCTGTTTCCTCCTCTCCCTGTTCTGCCTCGCTTTCCCCCCTGCTACCATCCCCCCCCCCCTCCTTTTCCCTCCCTCCTCCCTACCGTCCCACCCCCGCCCCCCACCTTTCTCTTACCTTATCTCTTTATCTCTGCCGCTACTCCTTCCTCTCCTCTTTCCCCTATCCTCCCGATCTTTCCTCCCCCTTCTTTTCGCCCCTGTTTTCTCTCTCTCCTCTCTACTCAATCTCTCTCTCTCTCTGTCTCTCTCTCTCTCTCTCTCTCCTCTCTCTCTCTCTCTCTTCTCTCTCTTCTCTCTCCTCCTCTCTCTCTCTCTCTCTCTATCTCTCTCTCTCTTCTCTCTCTCTCTCATCTTTTTCCTTTTCTCCCCTGCCCCCAGACGTCTGTCTTCCCGCTCCCTCCGCCGCCTCCCCTCCCCCGCCGCCGGCCGCCCCCGGCCTTCGATCCCGCTACCGCCTAGGCTGCCCTGTTGCCGCTTGGCTTCGGGGGTAGCCGGTCCCCTTGCCCGGTGCAGCCTCACCCTGATCCTCCGTTTTACCGGGCCTATGGTTCCCAAGTTTTGCCCCCCTCTTTTGTACCGGGCATTCGTCCGTGTTTGCGGTTGCCCCTGTGTTTGTCCCTTGCCCTTTCCGGGTGGAATCAGCCTCTTCCTTAGTCGACTCCCACGCTGCCTGCCATCCTTCTTGGCACGGGCGTTTGCCTTTCCTGGTGGCTGTTTGTTCGTTTCCTTGCTTGCTGCGTCTCTTCGGTACTTTTTCTGTGTTCGTGTTAGTGATGGCTTTGTTGGTGGTGGTTGCTTGTTTGTTTCCGAAGAGCTTTGTTTGTCCCGTGCGCTGGTGCCCGCCCGCGGCGTGTTTGTTTCCCTCTTGTTGTTGGCTGGGCTTGGCGCTTGCGGCCTATCCTGTGGCTGGCTGTTGGGTGTTTGCACGGCTTTTTGGACCCCGCCCTTGTGTTGGCCCTCTCTCTATTTTCCTTGAACAGTGTCTGTCCTCTGGGTCGTGTTTTGGATTCTTCCCTGTCGGTGTTAGCTGTCACCCATCCTGTTCTGCGTGTCCTTCAGTCGTAGCTGATTTGTTTTGTTTCGCGCTTCTATGAGTTCTTTGTTTCTTTTTTCGTCGTCGTGTGTGCCCCGTTGGGAGCCCAGGCGTCGGCCCGTCCCTGTCCTTGAGTTTGTTTCTGGTGGTGGCTTGGTCCTGTTTGTTGTTTCGTTAGCCAGTTAATCTGTGCCCGAAGAAGACGCTTGTTCTTCTCTTTATGTTCCTTTCCTCTTTTGACTTGCTGCGATACTGTGCTATGGTGTTTTTCGTCCACACGGTGCCACTGTGCGTCCCGTGTTCCTTCTGCGGCTTTTTTGGGCCTTTTGTTTGCAAGGGTGTGCCCATGTCCTTTCCGTGTCAGCTTTGGTGCGGGGGGGTCCGCGTTTTCGTGTGGTCCGTTTTATGGTGCTATCCCGTGCGGTTGCTCTTTGTTTTGGTTCCGTTTTATATTGAGACGCGGTACCCCATACTTCCTGATTGTTGTTCGCCCTCTCTGTCCTACCTTCCTTCTCTCTCTTATTCATTCATCTATCTCCTCTCACTCTCTCTCTCTCCCTGTCTTCTTGTCTCTCTCTCTTCATCTCTCATTCTTCTCTCGTCTTCTTTCTCTCTCTCTCTCTCTCTCTCCTCTTCTCTCTCTCTCTCTCTCTCTTCGGATATCACATCCGAACTTTGGCCATCCTCTCTTCCTCTCTCTCTTCTATATCTCTCTCTTACATTATTTCTCTATTCTCTCTCTCTCATTGTCAATCTCTCCATGTAAGCATCCTAAATCTCTTTTCTACAGTCTTCGAGTTCTACGTTCCTTTCGGGTCTCTCCTCTCCTTCTTCTCTTCAAATCTTTCATCATTCAATTCTGTGCCAATCTATCTAGTCTCACTTCTTCATACCCTTGCACCGCAAGAATGCGTTCTTCACCCGTTACCGTAACTCCGTCTACTGCCTTTTGGCTTGTTCTTTCTGCCTTGCCCTTCATGCCTCTTTCTTTTCCTCCGTCGCGGTCACCGCTCCCCTGGTGTGTTTTCCTATTCTTCCTTTCCCCCTCTTATTCTGTTCCTTTGCCTCTCCTTTCCTCCTGCCCCGTCCCTGCTATGCGTCCGTGCCCTCTGCTGGTTACTGCCTGACATGTGCCTTCCTTGACCTGGTCCTGTCCCTCTTCTCCCCTTTCCCGACACTGCCCATACTCGCCTTAGGTGCGGCGACCCCGGTTTCTGCCCTCTTCCCTTCTCTTTGGTTCCATTATCGTTCTCTTATCTCTGCTAGCCCCCACCTTTGTTTCGTTCATATGCTCTCCCCTCCCTTTTTTGGTTGCCCCCTCCTGGCCCTTGCTTGGCGCTCCTTTCCACCGGTGCCTACCACTTTTACCCCCCGGCTACCTCACGATAGTTTTCTCCCCTTTCCCTTTCTTTCTCCCTCAGTTTTTTAATTTCAATATCCCTCAACTGCTCCCCATCCATTCGCTGGTTCCATCTTGCCTTCAGCCCCTAGACGGCCTACCCCCTGCCACCCCCGATCATCTTTGCCCTAGGTTTCCGTAGTTTTCCATCTTTGCTTTTGCTCTCTCAACGTGGCCATATACTTCTGTTCTTCTCTCTCTACTCCCTTTTCCGATTTGTGCCTGTTTCTTATTTCCCTCGCCGTCTTTTCTCTCCCGCCGACTTTCCTTCGTCATGCACTGCCTTGTTCCTATTTCACCTTTGCGTTTTTTTTTCCCCCTGTCCTTTCGGCCTTTGGCACCCGCGGTGCCCTGCTCGTTTTTCTATTTATCCGCCTTTCCCTTAATATCTCTGTCCTTTTCCTTCTTCAACAACGATTTTTAGTAAATCTTTAAAAATCACACTTTATATATATTTTGATTTACTTCTCTCCGCACCCCACGCCTTGCCTTATCCACTCCTTTCTCCCATTGATCCTTGGGTTGGCTCCGCGCTCGACGACCCTTGTCCCTGATCCTTAGCGGTGTTATCTGACTTTTCCTCTCACGC
>JABUQX010050800.1:0-5000 GCA_015478945.1 Trachelipus rathkii
ATTTGCGCTTCCTCAGCTCGAGGACGTGCTCTTATTTTAGTACTGGTGAAAAGTGGTATTTGCTTTTTTACCTGGCTCTAACTTTATGGGAGCTCCATTTTGTGCTTCTGTATCCTATAATTGTTTCTTATTATAATCGTTGTCAGATACGGTGGTGTGTTCACGATCTTCGGCTAACTGTTTGAGATATAGTCTAGCAGTAACCTTTCTAGTCATTCCGTCTTCGGTGTATTCGCGTTTACATGATTGAGTGACCAATATTTTATGGTAAGGATATTTATTGGTGATATAGTTGCTATGTCTGGGGTGTGCTATGTGATTTCTGGTGCATGTCTTCTCATGGTGAGAAGTAATTCTTGTTATTTGACGGAGAGAGTTCCTGTTTTGCACGCGAAGAGAGTTGCTTCTTTCTGGTTGGCTTTACTAGTCTGGATTCTAAGCTCCTCTACGAGGTGACTCTTGGTCACCTCCATTACTGGAGTCGCCAGATGTCGTCTACTGAGTTCATGTAGATAAATGACGACCCGTTGGCGAGCTAACACGTTTTGCTGTCTCTCTCGAATTCATTCGTCACTTCGTCTATAATCGTTCTTGTATACACGTCTCTTCTACCGACTATCGAGCTCATATTAACAGAGTGATTTGATATTGTTACGGGATCACTTAATATTTCTTGTGTGTGAATCAATGTTTAATAACGCTTAACATTGTGTTTCTTGGTTCGTTAATTAGTATATTCATTTATGAATGTGAGATTATCATTTAAATAATCATTAAAGAAGTGTTGTGTCTATTCCAAACTATCGATATATTCTGTTGCTGATCATTCGTTCAACTGGTCATGTTCCTTTTAAGTGAGTAGCCATCTTTTGGCTTTCTTTACGTCGTAGTATGAGCTTCTCTCTGTTCTCCATTACTGATATCTATCTATATGAGTCTTCGTCTTTTCGTACTATCGTGAGTTACTTTACGTTCTATCTGTTCATTTGTACTTTGGTCCTTTTGTCTTTATGTACTATTGGTGAGTCTTTTGTCTTCGTCTTCGTCTTATACTGATCTTACTAGTTCTTCGTGATCTATTGTAGTCTTTCGTCTTCGTCTTCCGTTCTTACGTATGTATACTTTCGTTCTTCGTCTATTCACGTGTACTTAGTATCGTCTTCCGTCTTTGTCTATTTTGTCTTTGTATTCTATTGTCTTTTGTCTTATTGTTCTTTGTCTTCTATCTTCGTCTATTCGTTCTTCGTCTTGGTTTTTCCTACGTTACTTCGTCTTCGTCTATATCTGTCTTTATGGTGTGCTTCGCGTCTTCGTCTTCGTCTTCGTTCTTTGGTCTTTGTCGTTTGTCATTTGTTCTTTTGAATCAATTTTTTAGGGGGGGGCTATACTTATATTATCGTATCCTTCGTTCTTCTGATCTTTACGTATACTTTATCTCGTATCTCGATCTTACTCTGTCTTTGTCTTTTGTTTTATATTGATATTTTGTACTATTTGATGTCTTTTAGTCTTTCAGTCTTATGTCTTCGTCTTCGTTTCGTTACTTCGTTCGTTTCGTCTTCGTTATCATTTGTCTTTGTCTCTTGGTGGTCTATTTGTACTTAATGTTTATCGTCTCTGTCTTCGTTTTCGTCTTCGTACTTCTCACGTTATTCGATCTTCGTCTTTTGTGTCTTTGTTCTTTGTTATCATTATTGTTTTGTCTTAGTTGTTATATTATATCTTCGTCTTTACGTCTATTGGTCTTTTCAGTACTATTAGTATTCTTCGTCTTGTGACCTTACGTGCTAGTCTTAGATAAGTTTTGCAACGTACATAATAATCAGTGAACTTTCGCTCATCACTATCTCGATATGTCTCCCAGTGATTTATAAATACTTTATACTCAGTTTCTCTATGAGAATACGTTATTTAATTTCTCAAATAATTGGTATATTGTCACTAGTATAGAATAGCTCTCTGTACTTTTAAATCTGAGTCGTTTCGTGTGTTTCAGTCTTTGAAACAGAATTTTATATATTTCTTTTTTTTCTTTTCTACGTAAGTTAGTGATACTTCTATTTCAGTGATTCATTTTGCACTGTGTGTCCTCTTTTTCGACTCTCGATAACTTTTCCTTCGCGTTGAATGTTCCTCGCTCATATATCCGATACTATCGTTCTTCGTCTTCGCTTTTATCTTTGTCTGTGAAGTTCGTGTCCTAGCTCCTGTTTTTTGATAACAGCGATTTCGTTAATGGTACTAGCGTACCCTTTTTGTCACTTTTTATTCTTTGTCAGATACGTTATCTGTTGGCCTCAGTTAGCTCTTGGAGCATTAGTACTCGTCTTGGGTCTTTTGATAGCTTGTTGCGTTCTTTGGTGTGCGGTCTTGCGCGCTTAACGTGTAAACGTTGACTCTGTTGTGTACAGTGTTCTTGTGTCAACGGTCTTCGTTCTCAATTTTCCCTGTTCTCGTATTTTGTTCCTAATCTTATTTTTTGTCCCTATGAATGTATATCGAGTTTCTGTTTGTCTTTGTCAAATATTCAGGTTTGTTCATACTTGGCATGCTTTGTGTTTCACTCTGGGTTAACAAGTGTTATGCAGTATTTTGATGTGTTCTTATTTTCCTTCGCCTACTTATTCTGTGATTTTTGGTGATTTCTTTCGTACTTTCTGTACTTTGCGGTGTTAAACTTTGCGTAAAGTATTAACGTACTATCGTATCTTTGTCTTTGTATCTTTGTTCTTTGTCTTTATCTTCGTGCTTCGTCTTCGGTCTTGCGTCTTCGGTTTCTTGTGTGTGACTATTTTCGCACTCAGTCTCTTCGAGTCTTAGATGGTAATTTTGGTATGTGTCATTTATAGATATATGGTAAGTCGTATATTTGATGTTTCGAATCTTCGTCTTCGTCTTTGATCGTCTTCGTCTCGTTCGTCGTTCGTCTTCGTCTTTGGTCTTGTCTTGTCTTTGTCTCGTCTTCGTCTTGTCTTGTCTTCGTCTTGTCTTGTCTTCGTCTTCGTCTTCGTCTTCGTCTTTGGTCTTCGTCTTCGTCTTTGTCTTTGTCTTGTTTTTGTCTTTGTCTTTGTCTTATCTTCGTTTGTCTTGGTCTTCGTTTCGTCTCGTCTTCGTCTCGTCTTCGTCTTCGTCTCGTCTTCGTCTTCCGTCTTCGTCTTCGTCTTTTCTCTGGTTTGTGTTTCGCCTTCGTTTTCGTTTCGGTACTTGTCTTCGTCTTCGTCTTCGTCTTCGTTTCCTATACCTACGGTACGTCTTCGTGCTTTGGTCTTCTGTCTTTGTCTTTGTCTTTGTCTTTGTCTTTGTCTTTATCTTTATCTTTATCTTTTCGCTTCGTCTTCGTCTTCGTCTTGGTCTTCGTCTTTGTCTTTGTCTTGGTCTTCGTCTTCGTCTTCGTCTTCGTCTTCGTCTTCGTCTTCGTCTTCGTCTTCGTCTTCGTCTTTGTCTTTGTCTTCTTATCTTTGTCTTTGTCTTTGTCTTTGTCTTTGTCTTTGTCTTTGTCTTTGTCTTTGTCTTGTCTTGGTTTTAGTTTGGTCTTGGTCTTCGTCTTGGTCTTGGTCTTCGTCTTGGTCTTGTCTTCGTCTTCGCTTCGTCTCGTACTTCGTTTTGTCCTAGTCTTTGTGACTTGTCTTTGTCTTTGTCTTTGTCTTTGTCTTTGTCTTTGTCTTTGTCTTTGTTTTGTCTTTGTCTTTGTCTTTGTCTTCGTCTTCGTCTTCGTCTCGTTTTCGTCTTCGTCTTCGTCTTCGTCTTTGTCTTTGTCTTTTGTCTTTGTCTTTGTCTTTGTCTTTGTCTTTGTCTTGTCTTCGTCTCGTTTTCTTGTCTTCGTTTCCGTCTTTGACTTTGTCTTTGTTTCTTTGTCTTTTGTCTTTATCTTATCCTTATTTTATCTTATTTTTTTTCTATCTAATCATATTATGCTATTCATGACGTATTAAATCATTTAGAGCCTAAATGATATCAATTCATGAGATATAGTTTATGATTATATGAATTTTTGGTTTTGTGGTTTCATTGAAATGGTATATTCTTCAAATGTATCTCCGTGGATGGTATTAAAAAGCATTTTAGGCTTGTGGTATGATTATATTTGAGTTGAAACGTTTAAGCTAAGGTGAGAAGGCAAACCATGCTAAAAAAAATCTTTGTTTTTTTATAAATAAAAATATAATCTTGTAAACAGGGTTGACACTCACCTTATTTCAATAATTTTCTTTTTAAATAAATTTTATTATACTCATTAAAGAAGAATTGTATTTGATGGTTTAATATTAAATATTTTTGGGGTTATTTTCTAATTTTTTTATTATAAATTTCAACTCATTAAGGAACCTATCATTTTACATCATTCATTAAGCAGTGGTATATAACTCTCTTACCATTCTCCATTAGACTAGCACTTCATCCTAACTTAAAGTCTCCCAGGTCACTCTATCTGCATTAATTAATTAGCCATTGAGACGTAACACATCCCTTCCTCACCGCTATTTATGTTTAAACCATTCCCTCTCCATCATTTATTCTTTAACATAAAATCCATGCTACTTTTACTTTTAATTTCATTCAAACAGATTACCACTCACACGATATATAGTTTGGATTAATGATGTCGCAGCGGAAACATGCTTCCCTGTTAAGTCCTGGTTATTAACTCATGTGCACAGTCCATATGAACATACATAACGCTTCCTTCTTTCATCTCTTTTCATTTTCTCACTCATTTGTTTCAAATATTTGACACACATCTTCTACATTTTTCTAAACGACCTTGTTCCCTAACAATCAACTTTCACCATTCGACTCACCTTTCAACCAAATTACCAAATATATCTCCCTCAACTAAGTTAAAAAGTATTCCAAGAGTTTCTACTTTCCCTTATCCTCACTTAAACGGGTATATTATTACTGGCGATCCTACCATCCAACTTAACTACTCCTTCATAAACACTTTGTTGTACAAGCTTTCATGTGACACACGAATCACAATTTTAACCTCCATTTCGGTC
>JABUQX010050800.1:12500-25000 GCA_015478945.1 Trachelipus rathkii
TATGCACGGATATAATAATATATGTAATAGAATATTATATATATATAATTAAGAGTATTAATGTAATATAATTATATATAATTATATATATATATTATATATTATATATAATAATATATACTTTCAGCTATATAAAAAATTTAAAATAAATAAGTATATTTAACTATATATATATTTATACTATATATACTATCATATATATATATATTAGTAATTACATGTTATTTACGTAGTTTAACAATATATATATATATGTATAGAGTACAATCAAAGTTAGAACATATTATATAAATAAGTCGATAGTATACTATAACTAATAAATATATATATAAGCTATAATAATAAGAGTAATAGGAAAAAATAGGGTTAGTATGTTTATAGTAAGATAGTATATAGCAGGTTATAACCGTATCTATAGATTTATATCAGATGAGGGCTGGTGAGCTCCTCTGGGCCTCCTTCTAAAAAAATACAAATAAAAGCCAACTAATTAAAATGATATGGTCGCGAAATATTCAGTAAATGTTATTACATAAAATAATTGTTTAAAATGTTATACATTATTGTAAAATACGGCGTTATGGTTTCTTAATTTTACAAAAGGTGCAAAGTTCACAATTTGTATGGCAGTATACGGAAAGGAATTAAGCGATAGGCCGCAACCTTATTAAGCATTCATTTATTTCTTGCCGAAACATTCATTTGCGCAGAGCAAATCAAAGATCATTGACTGGAGGAATTTTGAATTGTGCCATCCAAAGAAGCCCTAAATAATGGCTTTCAAACCACTGGTTTGTATGGCGTCATTAGAAAGAAATACTT
Organism: Trachelipus rathkii; assembly: GCA_015478945.1. Classification (NCBI taxonomy): domain Eukaryota; kingdom Metazoa; phylum Arthropoda; class Malacostraca; order Isopoda; family Trachelipodidae; genus Trachelipus; species Trachelipus rathkii. The sequence goes on from JABUQX010050800.1 coordinate 13,323, forward strand.
AATTTCTTTATTTTTGTCATATGTTGGAAGGAATTTTGTTTCCAGAACAAAGCCTTCCTCTTTTTCTTGAAACACCGCCATCCAGAACTTAACTCTTCCCAAATTTGCAACTCTACTACTCATAAGGTGAAGTTTGGGGCCCCTTTGCAATAAATATGTAAAACAAATAAAGAAACTAATTTGTAAAAAAATAAAATAAAAACTCTTTAATATATATAATATATAATATATATTAATAGTATATATAATATAATATTATATATATATTTATATATTGATATATTAACACACACACACCCACCCTATATAATAAATATTTATATTATTATATATATATTATATAGATATATATATATATAATATTCTATTATATATATATATAATATAATATATTTAAATATATATTATATATTAATATTTTGATATATTATATATATATATATTTAGGGAGAGAGAGAGAGAGAGCTGAAGAGGATGAAGATGAGGAGGAGACGAGAGAAAAAAAAAAAAAGAGAGAAGATGTACTATAAAGAGAAGAAAGGAGAGGAAGAGAGAAGGAGAGTTTAAATATATTTTTGTTAATTTTTGAAAGTATATGTTAAATTTGTTTTGTCCCGCGGATTTTCATGTGATTTTTATTTCGCTTTTATGAAAATTCTTAATTATTGAATATGACGACTTTGAACATACCGTATTTGTTAACAAATTATAAGGATAGGCTTTATTTTTTAAAAGTCAAATTTTTTTATACACTAAAATGGTGTAGTAACAGAGTTAGATCCCAGGAAATTAGAAAAAAAGGAGGAATTGTCATGTTAATAGGAATTTAGATAAGAAAGAAATCTATTTATTTTATTTTATTTTAACCATACGCGTAATGACTACAGCAAGATATATATAGAGGGCGAAAGAAAACTTTTTCACGGCTTTAAATTTCAGTAATTATTATAGTAATAAATATTATTACCTTGTTACATAGTGGATGTATATTTTATATCATGTTACATACGTACTAACAGTACGCAAGATCATTAGCAGGTTTATATTATGAATGGTTACAGTCACCCTATGTTTCACAGTGTTCGGAATAGTATAGTTAGACTATGTTTTGATAAAGTATAGATTCTATCATGGTAATATTTATAGTAAGATATAAAAACTAGATTATTTAATAACGGATATAATATACTATATAATATGCTAAATGAAGGAGGTGGCATGATTATAAAAGTGTACGTATGATCACATAAACTACTGTCTAAGTGACAAGTAGCTAATATATTTAATGTATATTGATACTCTCCAGGCTAGTCGATGTAGTGAGTAGTGCACTCTGGAGTCTCTGATAGGATAGAATGAGCCCGCGATGAAGGCTGTACCTAATAGACCAACCAGTAGTAATCGGATAATAGCTGTACACGTCTAGCGAGGATAGAGGGCCTGAGAGTTACGAGATGTCAGGAGCTCATCAACTGGAGCGGTGACATTATAATAAAGATGACTAAGATGAGATTAAGAGGGAACGACATTTAAGATATGTAATATTAATAAATTATTTTTTTTTTTTTTTTTTTTTTTTTGAAGTGCCTGGCAACGCAGAAAAGTGGCCCTATCCCGCAGGGCAATGATTTGGCGATGTCCCGAACGGACGTGATGCCGCCACTGATATAGATAATAGATATAAGCTTCTAGCTCTTCTTATAGTTAGGCATAAATAAGTATAACTATAATAATTATTTGAATAGATTAATAAGTACTACGAGTGATAATATTCAGGGCGATGGTAGTTACTATAAATAGAGACATACTAATAGGTTATAAACTTATAAGTTACTCACACATATATTATAATCGGTACATTTATAGTAATAGGTAATTAAATATTAATATAGATTACTTATAGTGTAATATAGTATTATATAGGTGATGAGTATAGTAATATTAAGATAAATATAAGTAAAGTAGAGATATCTATATGGAATTGAAGTGTTAAATTTATAAATATTAATAAGAAATATATAATAATAGAGTATAGTGTAGGATTATATTTAATATATAATATATTAATATATTATATATATGAATAAATGAGTATATATAATAATGATATATTAGATATTTATATATATATATTAAATTATAATTAGTAAATAATATTAATAACGTATCAAACATAACTAAAGTTAGAGATAAAAGAATAGGATCAATATCTGTTATATTATATATATTATATTACATATATAAATATACTAATATAATAAATATTATATTCTAAAATAACAATTATATCAATCATACTAGCACTATATTATTGAAAATATTATATATAATATTAATAAGGAGTATATGATATTATATGTATAGATATATGAGTATAGAATGATAATATAATAGGTTATCGTTAGGTAATATATATTATTTATTAGTATACATAAAAGTATGAAGTTAGCTATATTTTATAAAAATTATTAATTATAATTTCATTAAATTTAATATAAATAAAATTAGTTTAATATTCACGTATATAATATTGGTCATTTCCCAGGGATCTTAACCTTAAGCCAGCACTCCCTCAAAAGAGATGAATGTTCCTGTATGGAAAAAGGGAAAAAAAGCTGGTGTCTAGTGAGATAAATGGATGTTGTTGGAGCCGTTGGCTAATCCAGTATATGTATTCTATTAACATAGCAGTCTTAATCATATTTACAACAGGAATGATGATATCTTGTTGTACGTAGTCTGGCAATACAGCGACGCGCAGAAAATCAGAAAAACAGACATAAAGCTGACTTAGCTAGTAAAAAAAAGAAAGGACCTTTGTTTTAAGAAGAAAATTAAATAATATCCGTGAGTTTTAACTTTTTTGGGAATTTCTATATTCCCTCTTATAAAAAAAACAATGACAAGCAATGGTGAGCCAGATTGAGAGAGATTGCAATGTTAATAGGAATCGAGATGTTTTTGAAACTATTCATGCTAACAGAGGTATCAATGTAAATACTTGAGAGATTGCTATAAGCCGAGCCCATAGGGTATCTATAAAATCAAAAATGATTTTATTAAATTGAAATATATTTCTCATTAAAAAGATATCTAACTATACATTATTAATGGTTAGTTCGTATTTAATATAAAATAGTATTTCATTTATTAATAATTCTCTGATTATAAGACCTCATATTACATACTACCTTTACTATAATATTTTATGAATATAAATAATATGTATTATTATATATATAGATATATATATATATATAATATATATATATATGAGGTAGGTCATAAGTATAATAAATACTATAACATATATAATATTAATCTTTAATTCTAATATCAAATCACACCAGTTATAACCATGATGATTTATCCACCCTCAATATGATTGATTGAATCACCTTAGGTTGCACGGGTGGTTTGGAGTAGATTGAATAAGGGTTTCACTGGCTTTTATATCCAACATTATAATTAAGACATTTCATGAAATAAACATTTGAAATAATGTGCAAAAGTTTGGGTCCAGCCCTTGCTATCAGACGAAAAGTGAGAAGTCTATCATATGATTTCGATTCGGACGACCAATTTTCGTGGATGGCGCTTCTAACAAATACAAACATGCTACTTTGGCTTCTGTCCCGTTACCCAGACAAGTATTTTAAAGTTGGCAGATTTTTAATTAAGCCCTTTTTAAATAATATAATCAAAATAATTAAAGAAATGTTTTGCCCTGTTGATACCTAGATGACTAATTATTTGTTTGCTTTTCCCTTGCCATTTTCGATCACGATTAAATTAAGAACGATATATTTTAAAAATTTTTAAATTTATTTAAATTTTAAAAAAGGTACGCTTAATTAAAGAACAATATCGATTAACGATATTATTTTTATACTAAGTTTTTAACTAGAAACTTCAAACTTAATAAACGCATTCCTTTCGAAAGAAAAACTATTCTCAAAACAAAATGTTTGTTGCCTTCTTAACAGAATCATTTGAACATTGCTTATTTTTTTTTATTTCTTCATCTTTCTACTCGACAAATAGTTCAAACACTAAGATTTTTTCTTATTCTTTTGCTTTCTGTTCTTATTCAAGTTCTTGTTTTGCTTCCCCTTCCTATTTATCGCGTCTTTTACTTGATGGACCGTCGAATCATATATATATATTAATTAATAGTATTATTTTATAATATATTTAGTTAATATATTTAGAAGATCATTATATATAAATATAATATATATACATTGACCATATATTATAATAAGAGTACTGTATATATATATATGATAGTAGTAGTATAATAACTAAATAAGATGTACTATAAATACAGAATTAAAGCATATGTATGTGTTAATAATATATATAACTCGTCTAAAAAAACTGTACAATACTACAGGGAAAGGAGACACCACTTGTGGGTAATTAAAAATCCTAGGTAAAAATTTTTATCGAGAAACTGTAAAAAAAAAAAAATAAAACAAAAAATCTTAAAACTAACAATAGCTCACGGAAAAGGTAATACATTTTTGAGAAATCATGATTAAAATTGGTTAGGAAATGTAAAATACAAATAAATACACAAAAAAATAAAAAAAGAAAAAATGGCTTTTTTTTGGGGAGGTGCTACGCCCTCGGAGCGCCACGGGCGACATAGGTAAAATATATATCATGTTATTTAAATAAAGCCGTTATACACGGCAAATTTGTAGGGGGCGTCTGAAGCCGACGTGGAACACAGGGGGCGGGATGTTTCCCATAACCTCCCGTAGGGAGTGGGGCGACGTGGGAGGAACTCCGCGCGACAACCCACAGGAAATACCAAGAGCGGGTGGTATATATAATATATTGATATAATTTTGTACATTTTTTTTTAAAAAAAATTCCAAGATTCAAAGAATGTATGAAATTACAATGTTAAAATCTCGTTTGTTTTAAAATGTTTGAGGACTATTTCATGATTTCGTCTTTAATTATTTATTTATACTATTTTTAACTTTATTTTTTAGCTATTATTTCAACTATTTTACATATTCAGTCGTAAAGTGACAAAATATTTTATTGCATATGTCTCACATGCAACTAAATGTTTAAATTAATTGATCAATATCCTGAGAGAAAATTTATATTAAGCAAAAAAACAGCAATTTGTTTCCTGTTAATTTTTAAAAAATAATCACCGCTCTCAGGTTCATCCTACGCATTTCATAGTATCAGTGTTCCAGTCCGTATGGGCTTGATTCCTCACACATGCCAATACTAACAACAAGTCATGTTAAATCTTAAAGTAGTAAACGCGTCTAACCGATATATTTTTTTTATAAAAATTCGAGATGATTGGAGTATTATGTTATTTATAATACCTTCACACTTTCTTGAGTAGGAATCTAATGAGATTTTATTCATGATTTTTTTCAGGTTGGAAAGAGGTTATACACTAATCCAACAATTGGGTCAAAAGGAAAGGATCTTAGATGTGGAGGTCTTGTTAGAAATAACATTTTTCTATCATTGATATGTAATATCGCTATTGGTGTCATATATTATATATTATGATTGCAAACTATAGAACCTATGTTGAAAGCTACCTCAAATTGAGTAATTGGACATGGGTGATTTGTTTGGTGGATTGATAGACTGAAAGAAATGCCAACAATTAGATAAGTTGCGATGTATCGTTAAAAAAAAAAAGTACGAATACTCACAGTGGGTCCATTTTGATAAGATAGATTAAATATTTAATTTTTCCAATATTTCAAGAACCATTTTAAGCATGAAATTACTCCTCAAAGGCATCTAAATCTTACTGATTCTTATAAAAAATTGTAATGATGATAAGAATTAAATTAAATACTATTTCCATGTTAGATTGCTGAAAAGAAGAAAAACTCATTTAAAACCGAATGTCAAACTTTTTTATTACTATTATATATAATATATTATATAATATAAACTCTACTATAATAGAGAATATATATATATATATATATATATATATATATATATATATATATATATATATATATATATATATATTGTATAATGCGTAAAATGGGTGAAATGGGTCAGTTTTTGACTTTTTTTGGTATAAAAGTAGGTGAAAAAAAATAATGGCTTATAGAAATGTTTTATTTACCATTCACGAATTTAATTTTATCTTTTTTAAACGTAAAAAAATGTTTAAAATAAAATATATCTTTCTAAAACTATTTTTAAATTTTTTTTAAAAAAAGGCAAAATCAAAATGTTGGATTGGGGGCAAGTGGGTCACTCATGGGGACAAACAGGTCACTCATTAAATTTATCACTTATCTTACTTACTTCTTCTTTTTCCTTCCTCCTTTCTTCTTCTTCTTCTTCCTCCTCTCCTCCTCCTCCTTCTTCTTCCTCCTTGTCTTGCACTCTGTGCTTTTCTTCTTTTCCAGCTGAGTCCCCATCAAGGGGGTCCTCTAACTCATTTTTTGGGTTCGAAACCCTCAAAATCCGGGAACTATGTCCTTTGAAACATATATAAACACATCAATTGACTCAATATGCAGCTGGAGCCAGAATTCCAGTCTGGCTCCGCCATCACAAACTCCGGCTCCGGCACAAACTCATTACTCTATTTCATTTATTCTCTTCTATTCACTCACCAAATTTCAACCTTCTAAGTCCTTTTCCTGGTTTTGGGGGCTCAGATCCCCTCCCCTTCTTGGACGTGGCGGCGGGAAACCTTGGGCCCAGGCAGGCGGCACCTTCAACAACCACGGTAACCAGTTTGAAGAGAATAGCTTAACTAGAAAACCGTTAAAAACCAAAAATATATGAGAACCGCAGCACCAGTGCAAAAGGACCTAAGGAATGCTCCGATCCACTCTGTAATACCAGGAATCAACTCGGCATACCTCAAAACATAGGGGTAGACACCAAGTTCAACTCTCTAGCTCGAAAAATAACAAAGTTGAATACTTGCACTAGATAAAGGGGGGTAGGGGTAATGTCTATTACTAATTCATAGAAGGAAGCATCCTAGCACCTAATACACACCAATCGAATCCTCATACCTTATAACATAGGGGTAGACACTAATATTAGGTGTATTCTATGACGTAGGATATACCATGCTGGAAGTGCTAGAAAAGGGGGGGGCGGGGTACTAACTCATAGAAGGAAGCATCCCAGCACCTTCTAATATACACCAATCGACTCCCCATACCTTATAACATAGGGGTAGACACTAATAGTGGGTGTATTCTATAATGTAGGACATGTCGTTCCAATTGTAAGTTAGAAAAAGTGAGTGACCCACTTGACCCCAAGGTAAAAATTAATATTTTGCCGTAAAACTAAGCAATGAATTTTAAATATATTTTAGTATAGCTTACCTTAGGGATGTTATAAATGAATGTTCCCTCCTAAATATTCATAAGTCTTTAGGTTTTTGGTGCACAACGTTTAACTTTTTTTCATGAAAATTGAACCGAAATTTTTAAGTAATTTTCTGAAACAAAAAACCTATTTTTTGAGTTATAGGATAAGTTTTTGCACTAATTTGCACCTAAAACTACATTGTATGTTATAATAGCATAATATTGGTATTAAAAAAATTAAATAATTTATTAAATAAACCAAAAAAACATTGATTTAAAAAAAAGAGTGCATTTTGACCCATTTGTCCCCATGTGACTCATTTGTCCCCATATATATACGGTATATATATAATATATATATATATATTATATATATATATATTATATATATATATATTATATTATATATATATATATATATATATAGCTATATATTATTTTACATAGAGTATATATATATATTTATATATATATATATATATATATATATATATATATATATATATATATATATATATATATATATATATATATATTTATATATATATATATATATATATATATTGTAGGAGAGATAACCCCAAAAATAGCAGGTAACTTTTTTTGGCAATCTCTAACTAAGAATTAGGAAGGAAATAATAATGTAAAAATTAATAAAGACGTCAAAAGACGCTTTGTTGAAAATTAAGTAGCTTCACAGCAATTATTTTTAAAAAGATAAATTACATACTTAAAATGTATATTACCTTGGGGCAATTTTAATTGGATTTTGACCAAAGTAGGTGAATGTTACTTAATTAATTAGTTTACTTAAATTTGTAAGCAATAATTGATTTAAATTTAATAGACCCTAATTACGTTTTAGAAGATAATCATTTTTCAACCCACATCACTCCATTGTGAATCACTTATTTTAGTTGTATCCTATCCCAATAAGCTTATATAAACCCTTTGATCATTTTCAGATCTTTCCTGATAGTGAAACAAGCTTTGATTCGCCATTTAGCATTAAAATTGAAGAATTAGATGAAACGGTATCTATAAAATCAGAGTTGAGAGAAACAAAGAAGGAATGCATGTTAGAGGAAGAGCAGGTCAACAATGATGTCATAAAACCAGAAATAATTGGGAAGAAGTCAAGCCCTCACCATGTAAAGGTATTTTAATTCATTTCTCTTATTACATTTTACTCAAGTTAGAAACAGATGATCAAGAGCGCAGGGAACATTACTTTTCTCTTTATTATTATTATTATTATTATTATTATTATTATTATTATTATTATTATTATTATTATTATTATTATTATTATTATTATTATTATTATTATTTCTTTCTTTCTCTATCTTTCTGCCAAGGGAGGTGAGGTGAACAACATACACTGGAAACAATAGTTGCTTAGAAAAACATGGTGTAAAGCCCTAAAGCCCCCTACTTTCCATCCCCTCATTCCTTTAAGTGCGAGCCCATCGCAGCCAAAATTTCACCCTAGGGTTTCACAACACCACGACAGACCCCTAGTGTAGTATCTCGTCAGTGTAAGGCTCATCCCAGTGGACAGACCCACAACCATGAACCCACTCTTAAAACCCTGACATGTTATTATGCACCTTTCTGCTAACCTCTGCCAAACTCATATTCCTTTCATTCAGACACTCCTTCACTGACTCAGTTATTATTATTATCATTATTATTATTATTATTATTATTATTATTATTATTATTATTATTATTATTATTATTATTATTATTATTATTATTATTATTATTATTATTATTATTATTATTATTATTATTATTATTATTAGTTTTTTTTTTTTTTATTATTTTTATTATTATTTTTTTATTATTATATTATTATTATATTATTATTATATTATTATTATTATTATATATTATTATTATTATTATTGAGTTTTTCTTAAAGTATTTATGACTCAAGAAAAATGTTTTGTTCTTATCAAAGAAAATAGCTGAAAGGTTCAGACTCAGAGGTACATTTTGAATCAGAAGAAGAAGAATTCTTTGGAAATCTTTTGATGTCAAAGTTTCCTTTGGTGAAGCTCAAAAAGTTTACCGATGAAGAAATAAAGGTATTATGGACATTTTAAAATTTATTTTTATTATTATTATTATTATCCCGTTCCTCTTACCCGTCCCTTCCCCTGTTTATGTCCCTTCTCCTCCGTTTTTTGTACATACTACTCAACGTCTCTCTTCATAGAGTCTCCCCATTTCCTGATTCCTGATGGCTACCGGGCTGTTCTGTGTGTGTCATGTGTCCATCTTGCCCTCCTTCGTACGTGGGGGGGGGGGTACAGGTTAAAAACCGGTTATTCTCGCCTTTCTCCAGGCCGCCTATTTTAAAGGGACCCGAACCTTGCCTAACCAGTGAGGAGGCTGTCCTGCACTAGGGCGCCTAATCTTGGGCTTCGCGTCTTATCAGTGTGATGCACGGCTTTTATTTTCCATCTTCGGTACTGGGCACGTGGTTCCGGGAAGCTTTCCCGATGACACACCCATGGCCCACCCTACGGGGTGAGGTTTCTAGGAGGGAGGTATGCTCTGGGCCTGTGGTGGGCGTGGTTACTCGGTTGCGCTCCAGGGATTTATGCTTATATTCATCATTTGTGTTTATTTATTGTGGAACAGATGTTTTACAGGAGTATTTTTTATGGGGGGGGGGGAAAGTTTACCTTTTTCAAGAAAAGCGGCAATCACCATCTGTTGGGTACCCAACCCGACCCCTCCATGGCCGTTTCCAGACCAGCGACCAGTAGGGTCTTTGATGCCCTTGTTGATGAAATGGTTGATACTCCACGCCCAACCTAATAATCCTCAATTCCGGACCCGCTTCAAGGACTACTTCGTCTAGACCAGGTGAGGCTGCTATGGCCTCTCAGATTGCCCTTATCTCTCAGACATTACTTCAGCCTTCCCAATAGTCCCTGCGTCAGCAGGGTCCCATTCCTAAACGCCAGAATAAACCGACTCTGACGATCGCTTTCTCGGACCCCCTCCATTTTTATTTACATTCGACGTCATCTCGTCCATTGACTTCTGTAAGCCAGCTCATCCATAGTGATGCTTTAGAAGCTGCTCTACAAACTACTGGGCCACATGCTGCGCCAGTGAGGAACGGTTCCATCTTGGTTTGTGCTGCCTCTCGTACCCAAAGCAACGTACTTGCTTCCCTATCACATCTGGGGAAGATTCCTATCCTTTCTAAATCTGACAATGTTCGTAACACGTCGAAGGGCACCATATATGCGCCGGAGTTCTGTTCCGATGCTTCGATTGATATTCCTACTCATTTACAGAATCACCACGTGCCTCTCACCGACGTTTATCGGTTCCCTCCCCGTAAGGAGAACCCCTCAACGACGAACCCTCGTCGTTTACTTACCTTCTCTGTGCCTTTTCCTCCATCCGAGGTAAAACTTGGTTTTACCATGCACACGGTTCGGACTTAAGTGCCCTTCCCGAGAAGATGTTTCAAGTGCCATAAATTTGGTCACCCCCAGAAATATTTTCGCTCTCCCCAGACCTTATGTCCGACATGTATTTATCAAATGATTATAATAACTCAATATAACTGGTTATTTAGACTGGCACTAATGCAATGCCGACCTGCTTCGATGAGGTCTCAAGCTCGAATCTTGATTAGCACCCAAGGTGGCCCCAACAGGCACTCGCTAATCGTTACAATTTAAAATCCTCCGATCTTATTTGGTGGATTTGGATTCTTTTAACAGTTTGTAATGCTCTTAGTAACAACTTAGCATTATTTTTAAAAAAAAAAGGTTATTCTTATAAGTACACATTGGAGATATGGTATTTGACACATATGCCTTTACTTACACTCTCATAACGAACATATAATAATAACTACTCAAATTTAATATAACCTATATATATAATATATATATATATATTATATTATATATATATATATATGTATATAATATATAATATATATAATATATAATATATATTATATATTATATATAATGCTTTTCTCTTTTTTTCTTTTCTCTTTAATACTATTATTTCTCTATCATATATATATATATATATATATATTATATAATAATATATATTATATATATATAATATATATATATATATATTATATAATATATATAATATATATATATATATATACATATAATGTATATGTGTATTATATATATATATATATATTATATAAATTATATAATATATATATATATAATATATATATATGTATATATGTATGTATATATATATATATATATAATATATATATATATATATATATATTATAATATTATATATTAATATATATTA
>JABUQX010050800.1:30000-40674 GCA_015478945.1 Trachelipus rathkii
GCTCTAGGTGGATTTTCTGTCTTTGACGAGCTCTCACTAATTAATGGTACAGAGGGGGCGGAAGGCTGGGCTTTCTTTTCGAAGTTTGTCATATTCTTCTACTGCTTTTTCTTTTCCGATGCATGTACAGCAACTTACCCCCAATCTTGGGGCAAAGAGGAAGGTGAAAGAAAGAAAGAAAGAAAGATTATATATATATATAATATATAATATATATATATATATATATATATATTATAATATATATATATATAATATATATTATATATATATATATATAATATATTATATATATATATTAATATATATATATATATACAATAGGTGGCATCGTTACTCAAAAAAGCAGTCGTTTATCGTTACAACTCTGTTACTAGAAAAATGTTAGTTCCGTATCGTTCTTCGTTTCTTGAAAGGAAAGTAGCGAAGTGCCCGTTACTTACTCTGTTACTTTTAGCTTTTGACTTATTATAACATTAATTACGGTATCTTAGGCATTTATTGGTTTGTGTATATTAAATTTTCAAGATTATCCATTATTATTAAAAAACATACCTTCATGTAAGACCCTAGCGACTCAAGACTTAGTCCCTTTTGCATCCACCAACGATTAATTGCACCAGCTACTTATCCTTCCATCACAACTTTCCTTCCACACTCTGCATCATCCGTTCCTTTTCTCCAACATATTACTAAATATTTAAACTCAGACTCTTGTTCCAGCTGCTCACCATCTAAATAAACTTCACACCGAGGATTGTCCTCATTCACAACCATAACCCTACTCTTTCTACGTTTACTCTTTCAAACATCTCCTTTTATACACACCCTGCCCAGTCTCTCTACCAATCCCTCAAACATCTCTGATTCGCCACACGAAACAAATCATCCGCAATAATAATAGGACACCCTCCACTCTCTTCCCATTCTCCATCATTTCTAACCAAGATTGGTGGAGTCGAAGTCGGGAGAGTAGGTAATTTTGAAGAGAGTGGAGTCAGAGTAGGAGTCTTTGATGAGGGTGGAGTCGGAGTCGAAATTTTGAACTACTCCACAACCCTGATTCTAACACCATCCCTGCCATCCCACCTCATTTCTTTCATAACCCCATCCAATACAAATTGGAGCAAGAAGACATAGCACATCCCTGCCTCACTCCGCTAATAATCCTTAAAAACCAATCACTTTCAACTCCATATATTCTTACACAAGCGCTCACTATCGTCACATATATACTTTGATTCTATCAGAAGCTGCCACCAACCACCATAATATCAATAACCTGCCATAGAGCTTCCGTATTAATCATTTCATACCCCTGTTTGCAAATCCAAAATAATTTATTCTTCTCCTCCCTAATTTTCTCAATCATTTTTTTTCTAAAGATTTGATCCACACATCCTCTACCACTGCTTCTAAAGCCACCTTGTTATTCACAAATCAGTCCTTCAGTCACTTGACAACATTCTTCGATCTAAATATAAGTATATATCTTCGCCCTTCTACAACTTAATAAAACTATTCCCTATAATTCCTATAGTTACCCTTATCTCATTTAACCTTATATAAGGATACTATTACTGCCTCAATCCAATCTCTTGGAACATGCTCTCACATACATTTTGTTGCAAACTTCCCAATTCAATCAGTCAACCATCCGCCTCCGTCCTTGATCATTCACTGGTATTTCATCTATACCTGCGATTTACCATCTTCAACTTTCCGCTCTAACACATTCCTCCTCTTACAGCAAATGACCTCATGCCCAAAATACCTATTACTTGCACCATCAAACGCCAAAGCATTCACTATTTACTCTCATTACTGCCACTGTTTGCAGAATTTTTCGAAAGTGTTCCACCACACTAGTCCCATTCATCTCATCAGTTACGAAAGCACCATCCCTATTTTCGTTATTCTATGCAGTTCCCCATATTCCTTATATTATATATATATATATATATAATATATAAATTATTTATATATATAATATATAATATATATATATATTTAAATATATATACTATAGTATCATATATATATATATATATATATATATATATAAAATAAAAGGATTTTTTAGCTTGACGGGGTGGTCAATGGCTATCCCATCCTCAAAGAAGTTGAACAAAAATGTAAATGGACTAAAAAGTAACGGGAGAAAAAAATGACGGAACATTTTCGGAGCGTTACATGAAAGAAAAAGTAACGAGTTTAAGTATTTAAGGTATATGTTGGATGAGAAGGGAACAGATTATGCAGAGTGTAGTAGGAAAGTATGAATGAAAGAATGAACGTATTAGTGAGATGGGTGGTGTGAAGAAAGGGGTAAATGAGAGAATAAATGAAAGTATGTTGAGATGGTTTGGTCATGTGGAAAGGATGAATGATAGTCGGTTGGTTGAGCGGATGTATAATGGTGAGTGTGTTGGGAATCGACCGGCTGGGAGACCGAAGAAAAAGTGGATTGAGTCAGTAAATGAATGTCTGAAGGAGAGAAATATGAGTTTGGCAGAGGCGAGAAGAAAGGTGTATAACAGGAGTGAATGGCGGGGGATTGTGAGGGGGTATGGTTGTGGCCCACCTGGGCCAAGGGATGAACCCTTACATTGACAAAACTAAGATCCGGACGAGTATTTTGTGCCATCCAATTTAATTTTCCCAACAATGATCTATACTCTGTCATCTCTTCTTCATTTAACCTTTCATCTTTATTATCCTTGTTTATTTTACCTATCACTAATTTTTCTCTTGTGTAACTTTTCTGACTTATAATAATATCACCTCCTTTCTTTTGTTCCACTTCTATTCCTAGATATTTAAAAACGTTACTTTCTTCTCTTCCAACCTTCAGCTCTTTCTTTATTTTCGATATGATTTTCTCCTCAAACCTTTCATTCCCACCGTATATTAGATCATCTACATGAATTCCCATTATACCATAAATAACACCATTCTCTTCCCATTTGAATATAGTGTTATCTATTTTACTTCTCTTACCTCCAGTTTTTATTAACACTTCCACCAAGCTCTCATACCATTTCCTCGCTGCATCCTTTAAACCGTAAACCGTTTTCTTAAGTTTCCATAATTTTAGGGTATTAGCTTCATCCGGAGGTTTTATCACAACTTCTCTTTCCATTTCTTTTCCTTGTAAATAAGCTGTTTTTACATCCAGAGTCTTTACCTGCCAATCTTCCATATTTATTATTGAAAGTATTATTTTTAGCCCTTCTGTTGAAAAAGTGGGAGCTTCACACTCCTCGATTCCTAAACAGTCTTTCTCCATAAAACCCTTAACTACTAATCTTGCTTTCCAAATCTTAGCTCCCTCTTTCTCTTTTTCAGTAATTATCCATCTTGTCTTAAGTATCTTATTTCCTTTTCTTTCCTCTACCTCTTCAAAAACATTATTTTCTTTCCAACTCTCGATTTCTTTCTTCTTGGCTTCTTTTATTTTCCTGGTGTACTCCGAATCTTTACTTTGTAAGTTACCTACTTTACCTTCACTGAAAAACAATTCACCTGTATCTTCCTCAATTTCATATTCTCTCAAGTCCACCCAAAACTCTTCTTCGGAATCTAAATCTTGGACATTATAAGTACCGTCATACTTTCCTCCTCTTTTACCTCCTAAACTCATCACTTTCACTCTTCTCCACCACTCCTCATCATCGTGTCTTATTCTATAATTTCTTCCTTTTCTAATATCAATAGAATAAATCCCATCATCATCTTCGACCGAACCTTCTCCTTCTTCCTCTTCCTCCGGTACAACCTCTTTCTCCTCTTCTTCCTCATCTTCTTCTTCTTCTTCTTCTTCTTCTTCTTCCTCTTCTTCTTCTCCTCCTCCTCCTCTTCTGCCAACATTTCTCTTATCTCCTCCCTTTCCTCTTCCTCCCCTTCTCTTACTTTTTGTATTTTCGTTATATGTATTTTATTCACCTCTCTAATCAACGCTCCATGTTTAACCATAACAATTTTACCGTCTCTCCCAATTATCTTCCCAGGTCCTCTCCACTTTTCTTCACCCTTTTTCTTATAATAAACTTTATCTCCTACTTGAGCTTCTTCTATTCTATGAATTCTGATCTTTCCTTTAAGAGCTCTCCTTATCCGATCTCTGCATTCTTTCTCTTGAATCTTATCTTGAACCATCATTTGAACTTCCATTAGTTCTTTTAGTTTTGCTCCTTCTATTTCTTCCTCTAGTTCAGTAGGACTGAGCCTTTCAAACTCATGTTTACCTCTGTAGTGAATCCCAAACACTTTCTGATTGGGAGAATACCCACCACTCATTATTCTATCATTCTTCGCACTGACCATCCACATTAATACCCAATCTCTTCCTTTAACTCCATCTTCTTTTAATTTCCTCATACCCTCTTTCAATATTCCCACTGTCTTTTCACTTTTCCCATTGCTCCATGGGCTCTCACTTGCAGTACATAACATTTCTATGCCCCATTTTTCTGAAAATTCTATCATTTCTTCGTTCTGAAATTCCCTACCTCCATCCGTTATTATTTTTTGAGGCGCTCCAAAATAACTAATCCATTTCTCCATTACACATTCCATTATACTGGAGGGTTTTTTATCCTTCAACCATTTTGCCTGACAATAATGTGTTGCCCAATCCACCATAACTAAAAAATTTTCCCCTTCCAGCTCACCTATATCCATCGATAACACCTCATTAAAATATTTGGCTAGAGGTAAACCCACTATAGGCCTTTCAGGATTTCTCTTATATTTTTTACATGTTTCGCAATTACTACAAATCTCCTTTAACGTATGCAACCTTTCCTTCCTCACCCTCTGATAATCTTCATCTTGATCCCATGCTTTACAAATCATTTGTTGCAATTTATCAAAAGAGCAATGGCCGAATTGTAAATGTAATCGCAAACAAGCATTTTTCCATTTTTCCTCATCCAATATAGACCTATTTTCCCTAAGTGTTAGCCATACACTCTTCATTTTTCCTTTTTCCCTTAATTTTATTCTTATATGACCTTTCCTATCCATATTAAAAGGTATTTTTTCATTTATTATAGAATGGTTACATTCAATATATTTATTTTTAAAATCTATCCTAGACTTTAATTTATCCAAAACTACCGTCCCCACCAACCAAGGTATGTTTCCTTCTACTATTTCTGTTTCTAGTAATGCATGCTTATTACCTAGAACAATCGGAATTAAAAATTTCCTATGACACTTATATTCCCTTTCCCCAAAAACATAAGTAGCTTCTACCTTTTCTTCAGATTCTCTCATCTTCTCTAACTCTTCCCTATTTAAAGTCGAGAGAATTGCTCCTAGTCACAATTCCCCTATTACACTATTCCTACAACCTGTATCGACTATCGCACTAATTATATCCCAGTTATCCTCTTCTTCTACCCCTCTATCCCCTAACAACACCACTTCTTTTGTCAACGTTTTCCTTTCCTTACACACATTAGCCAAATGCCCTTTTCCTTTACATTTGTAACATTCTTTATCTTTCATCCAACAGTTTTCCATCACATGTCCTTTCTTCCCACATCCATCACATTCTTTATCACTACGTCTATATTCCGGACAAAACCTTTGCACATGTCCTTCTTTATTACAATTATAACAGACGTTCCTTCTTTCGATATTTTTATTCCTCTCTCCGCTATACCATACCTTTTCCTTGTTTTGGTTCTGAAAACTCTTTCCCATAATTCCCACTAACAAACTCGTCACTCTGGTATACGTTAAATCTCCATCTAAAGCTCCTAGCATTATTTTTTCTTCACTTTCCACCAATTTACTCCTTCCCAACAACAAACCTCCTTTGTGTTCCTCTCCTAGTTCAGCCATACCGGCTGCAGAACACCTTCTCAATGCCACATCAAATCTGCTCACGAAATCCTGTATCTCCTCCGTACTTCTTCTTTCAATTCTGAAAAAAGCGTTCATACTGTCCATCTTTTCTCTTTTCTTGTCACTGCTATATTTCTTCTCTAGAACACTCATAATTTTTTCTACTCCGTCACTGCTCGATATCTCCTCCCTTGGCAATCCTCCTACCAATTCCCATGGTTCTCCACATAATGCACTCCTAATAGTTAAACCTGGATATTTATCTACCTTCTTATTTCTCCATATCCAATCTTCCACTTTTCCTTTCCACTCAAGGAACCTCTCCTTTTTCCCATCAAACACCGGACATTTCTCACTCCTTTTACCTTTCTCAGCACTCTCATCATCAGAGACCATTTTGCATCAAGTATTTTAATCTTGATTTAAAATTGATATAAACAATGCAAGTAAATTTAAATAAACTATTTTTAAAAATACCTCAAAATAATTGAAGCCGCTTTATAAGTTAGATGACATTTGACAAATCAAGAAAGCAAAAAAAAAAAAAGGTCTCCATAGGGACTAAAACTTTCAGAATGAATGCAGATAGAATATAGTAAAAGAATAGGTACAGGTAAAATGAAAGTTTCTATCAAAAATTTCGGGAGTAAAAAAAATGCCTTCCTTTGTTTCTCTACTTCAGCTATTCGCAAATTCCGCTCGTCACAAATGGTTAAACTCCCGTTGAAACTCAAAAAGAAATAATTTAATAATCCAAAAAATATTTCATGTCAACAGATATCAAAAAACAAAATTATAATCAAGGTTTTGACACCATACTAAAAATAAACGCAATCAAATAACTTACACTAAAAACTTGGCACATATACTAAGAACTCGCGCGCGCCCCTTTTTGTGAAGAGAACCCACAATACCTACAAAAAAAAAAAAATATATATATATATATATATATAATATATAATATATATATATTTATTAATATATATATATATATAATATATATTATATTATTTATATATATATATAATATATATATATATAATATAAGTATATATATAATATATATATTATATTATATATATATAATATATTATATATATTATTATATATTATTATATATATATAATTATTATATATATAATATATATATATATAATATATATATATATATATATATATATATATATATATATATATATATTATATATATTATATATATACAATATATTATATATATAATAAATATATATATATATAATTTATTTATTTTTATAAATATTTTTATTCTTTATAAAGAGTTACCCTCGTAATATAGGTATTCACTTATTGGTAAATTTTATAATTCCCTAAACTTCAAAAGATGTTTAAATAAATGATCTTATATTTAAGACATTTCCTTAAAGTATTTTAAATTTCTTCTGCATTCATATTTTTCATATTTTAAAAATGTATATGTTTTTTTTTTTTTACAGAGCCTCATTGGTGTCGCTGATCAAGGTGAACAAGGTTCCAAAGTGAAAAGTTCTAGAAGCAGACCTTTAGCGTCAGTAACTTTTGATCAAGCCATTAAAGAGAATTGTCAGGATTACCTTAGTTGCAGATATTGTAATTTTACTTTTAAAAACAAAGATGAGTTGACGAGCCATTTAAAGACACATAAGAAAGGAAAGTTTAAGTGTGCCCATTGCAGTTATGAAGGTAATCGGAAAGATACCTTAAAAACACATCTCCTAAACTCACACATTTAAATATTAAATGTTTCTGAGTGCAGCTATGAATGTAACAGGAAAGGTAGCTTAAAATCTCATCTGCTAATTCACAGCAATTCGAAATTATTTAAATGTTATGAGTGCAGCTATGAATGCAATTACGAAGGTAGCTTAAAAATTCATCTGCTAACTCACGCAATTCGAAATTGTTTTAAATGTTCTGAGTGCAGCTATGAATGTAATAAGAAAGGTAACTTAAATCTTCATCTGCTAATTCATAACAATTTGAAATTATTTAAATGTTCTGAGTGCAGCTATGAATGTAATCAGAAGAGAGACTTAAAAGTTCATATGCTAAATCACAGCAATTTTAAATTATTTAAATGTTCTGAGTGCAGCTATGAATGCATAACAAGGTCATTTAAAAACTCATCTGCTAACTCACAGCAATTCGAAATTATTTAAATGTTCTGAGTGTAGTTATGAATGCAATTACAAAGGTGACTTAAATCGTCATCTGCTAACTCATAGCAATTTGAAATTATTTAAATGTTCTGAGTGTACCTATGAATGTAATCGGAAAAATCACTTAAAACGTCATCAGTTAGTTCATAGCAATTTGAAATTATTTAAATGTTCTGAGTGCAGCTATGAATGCAATAACAAAGGTCATTTAAAAACTCATCTGCTAACTCATCTGCTAACTCCCCCGGAGAACTGTCTGCGTTGTCGACGCGGGGGGGCCCAGGGAGACACGGTGAGGCGGAAGATATACCGCCCCAGATGTGTCTTCCTGCGAAAAGGCAGTAGACATGAAGCCACAATATGTGGTGGATATTACTGGAAACTATCCATGGCAGGAAAAAATAAAAATATTAAGTGCCAGGAACTCGGAAGACCTGGTGCCGGCCCTACCTCATTTTTAGAGGGAGATGAGGGGGGACGGAGCTCTGATGAGCAAATCAAATTATCCCTCCCCGGAAATAGAAAAAATACACCAGTAAGGTGTGGGATTTTAACACCTAATACCCCACTTCCACCTGATGAATCGTCAGAGAGGCCTAAGACTTCTCCCGACTCATCAAAACAACCAAAAATCCAAAAAAAAAGATGCAACCCCTACAACCGTAGAGGTGGTGATAGATTGGAATATACGGTGGAAGAAAAAAAAAGAGATATTCTGGTGCGTAACATACGGAAGACACAAGATGTTCCCAAAAAAAGGAACAACTAAACGAACGAGAAATATGTTGGAACAACGAGGTGAAATAGATAAAATCAAACTGGAAAGAATACCGGATGCGAGATTTGCCAGTATTGCAACCAATATAAATAATAAAAAGACCCCGATAACACACGAACAGATAAAACAAATCGAGGAGGAAGTAGATCAATACGTGGAGAAGATGAACAAAGTGGAGGGAGAAGGTGAATGGGAATGGACAAAGGAAAAGAACGAATACTTAATGGAAAGCTACTACATAGGTATGTTAATACCCGAAAAGGAAGGTAAAACGGACTTCTGGAAATATGTTGTGGATAATGAAATAATTGGTGCAAATGATGTAATGGAATATGAGTTTAATAAGAAATATACGGGGGTAGAAAGAAGGAAACTGATCGCCCAAAAACAGGCCATCATCAACTTTAATAAAGAAAGGAATCAAGGAGCAATAAAAAAAAGAAAAGCTACGTTACCTACAAATGAAGACCTGAAGGAAATAGAACGTAGAGCAAAGGAGAGAATTAAGAATGAAATTCAGATTACACCAGAAATGATCGGAGATATTAAACAGAAAAGTAAAGAGACACTATATCAAGGGAATAGAATAAAAACTGGAAAAAATACAGAAAAAAGTTTAGAAGAACAAAATAAAATGACAGATAATGAAGACTTAATAGATGGGGAGTTGGATGAGACAGAAATAGTAGGAGAAGAAATATCAGAGGCTGCTGAAATCCTAAACAAAGAAATAATGAACAGAACAGATAGTGAAAGTAATAATGATTCAGATACAGGAAGCCACTATGAAGAAACAGAGGAACAAGGTGATGAAGAGATTATTGAAAATGATAGAAATGAAAACGGAGATAGAATGCAGGAGGAAGAAGAGATGATAAACAAAATAGCACACTATAGAGATGAAGATATTAATACCAACATGGAAGATAGAAAAGGAATAAATAAAATAGATAATTGGATGAAAATAAATAAATATGCCGGGATAGCAAACAGGGTATTACCAAGATTACTACCTGAGAGATGCGATATCTCAGAAGTGAACAGGTTATATTATGCAACAGCAAGAGCAATAACAGATTTGATGGGAGGGAAAATATTTGAGAAAAATAGATCAAATGGAAGAAAGAAGGAACAAAAACCGTCATGGGAAATTAGATTAGAGAAAGACATAGCGAGACTTAGAAAAGAAATATCACTGATAAAAGAATACGAAGAAGGAAACATCACATTAGAAAGTAAAATCAGACAGGCAGAAAATATGATAAGAAGAAGCAGGGGCAGAAATCGAGTAACACACGCAATCAGCAGCAGAAAGCTAGAATTAGCAGCAAAAGCAAAAAGATTAAGCTCATACAAGAAAGAAGAACAAAGAAAAAGACAAAACAAAATGTACCAGACAGATAAAGGAAAGTTCTATAGAGAGTTGAGAGGTGAAAATATAAAAGTTGATAAACCACCTGAAAGGGACAGACTTGATGCATTTTGGAGGAGTATATATGAAGACCAACGAACACATAATGAAGAGGCGGAATGGATAGAAACAACAAGAAGGAATCCCCAAATAGAAGAAATTAATGAGATGGAATTTGAACCACTAACCGAAAGGGAAGTGATGGAAAAGATACGACGTACCAGTAACTGGAAAACACCTGGACCAGACATGGTGCAAAACATATGGTTAAAAAAAATCACAGTACTAAGAGAACCTTTAACAAAGTGCTTCAACAGAATTCTGAACGGAACAGCTGAAATACCCGAGTGGATGACCAAAGGAGAAACAGTCCTTATCCCTAAAACAGGGGAAACACAAAACCCAGGGAAATATAGACCAATTACTTGTCTACCAACTATATACAAAATATTAAC
>JABUQX010050801.1:0-24501 GCA_015478945.1 Trachelipus rathkii
CACAAAGAGAAAGAGATGGCTTTCGAAGCATAATTTTGAAGAATTAAGCTATGAGCAGACTGGAGATGAAATCGACTATCACTCTTTCATTCCTTCCTCGTGAGATTCATAATTTCCTCATAAAATCGAGCATTTTTGCTTCCTCTTTACGCTCAAGATGTTTAAACTTGTCCTCCTAACATTTATTATCCTACCTTAGAGCAAGAACCGACTTCTTTTTTTCCGATTTCATTTTTACAGTGTAACTGAAATTTGTAGAGCAAATGAGAAACAAAGACATATAGCTAGGTTTTATTACATCTATAACCACCTATTTAAATTTAGGTCCAAAATGATCCTAGGGTTGGAAAAATTGTAAAATGCCATTTTATTTATAAGGATTAACTAACGTAGTGTAAAAAATAAAAAAGGTACGGAGCTAGCTTTGCAAATAAATTACAAACGTTACAAATTCGAATGTGAATTTTGTAGTCTGACAAAATTTAAATCTATAACACAGAGTTTAGTAAAAATATAGATCTTATATATATATATAGTATATTATTCTCTAATCTTAATGTTGTCGATGGCCGATTCAAAACAGTTACTGATTTATAATAACGTTTTGCAGAAGAATAAAATTTATTGTCCTATTAACGCTACTGAAAATTGGACTTCCCTGAAACAAACTAGGAAAAAAAATATCTCACAATCAAAAATTTAACACTATTCAAGTTCGTTTTAAAAGCGGAAATAATTAGGGAAAGACGTAATAATTGCTAAATAAAAGTTTGAATTAAAAAATTAACAACTTCGTATTTCATAATATTGAAAATTTATTCAAATTACCAAATATGAACAATCTCTTACGTAAAGATCAAAATATATACAATTACTGGTTGAGGTACAGAAACTTGCTCAAGCGCAAATGCATAGTAACAATTTTATGTGTCGTATTGGGTGATTGTAAGTGTTTTTTTATTGATTAGACGATTTTACTACAAAATTCTCTTAATAATAGATCATTTTTCAATACTACATTAAGTTTCAATGGGAAATCATACCTTAGTTAAATTAGAGTTGTGTATTTGTAAACTTATTTTCTGTTGGATATCTTAAATATATTTGCATGCACTAGTATTATTTCACGGGCGATGAGAATTTCTCTTGACGGGTATAGTATGTCCATATAAGTCTTTATATTTGTCTTTGGTATATATTCAGAACTAACCCTTAACGTAATTTTGAGTAATTAAGCTTAATTTTTGTATATATAATGTAAGTTGACTTTCCCTCTAAAGAAACAATGATAAAAATACCTTTAATATTGAAAATGATGAACACTAGTATCTTTTTTATCAGTTCTATCAGTGACTTTAAAAGCCAAAACAATGTCATGCTTTCCAATTAACCAAATATGATTCCTGTACGTGACCCATGACCAACAATTTAGCCAACCATCCGTTGTGACAGCAAACAGTTTGATTATGTGTCATCATTTTTTTAACTTTGTTAGACAATCTTTTTCCGAGTTGGTATTAGTATTTTAGTAGCTACAGTTCGTAATTACAAGCAGCAAATTCCTCAAAAAGCCATCACCTTGTTTATACATATGAATTATCAAGGAGAAACGATGAGCCTTATAAACTGTTATATTTACTTTTATACAACTGATTCGTGGTAACTGGAAGAAACACCCGCCTCATGGAAATTTATTCACAGCACAAAATTTCTCACGTGTATGATATCAAAATAGCATATTTTTCTTGAAATAAACTAACCCTTACGTAATTTTTGAGTCATTAAAATTAGTTGGGTATATATATTATATAGGATGCGTATATATAGGTATATAATTATATATATATATTAGTATTATTATCTATATAGTATAGTATATATAGTATATATATTATAACTATAGTACTTATAGTATAAATATATATATTAGTAATATACATCTAATGTGTCCATGCGAATTTATAAAAGACTGTACTATTTAAAAAAATAAAATAATACGTTTTATTTGCATGTAACATTGTGTAATTTACTTCCATGAATACAAATAATGGATTAATACATTATCCTAAAGTAAAATTAACTATATACAAGAGTTATTTCTAAAAGCGAAACAAATTAGGGAAACGAAGTACCACTTGAAGCGAAAGTTAAAAACACAATTTCCAAACCTCGTATTCTTCGTACAGTATTGAAAGATTCTTTCCCCAATTACTCTGAACATATAAAATTCTACGTAATGATCAAAATAATAGCAACACATTCAAACAAACATTCTCGCTACGCATTAACAATTAATTTTCGATGGTAACATGTTAGGTTTTATAGCTTAAAGCAGTTAAGGTACATAAAATGTGCTCAAAAAGATTCACTTTTCAATAACACATAATTGTCATGGACACAACACTGACTATCAAATGATACTACAATAGATAGTCTATATGACTTATTTCTAGTAAGTGAAGAATCATGCAATTATTTCACTAGGCCGAAAGATTCTTGGCGTAAATGATGTTCCAAATATCATATTTTCTTGAAATAAACCTTATTCTTACGTTAATTTTTGAGATTAAATTAGTTGGTTTGAATCATTAAATATAGTAATATATAATATATATAGATATTATATATATATTATATATATATAATATAGTATATAACTACTATATATACTAATAGTAATAGTAACAAATTGCGAACTGAAAAAGTTCATCGAGGAGAAGAAAATCGATCAACTTTACTAGTTCGCAATTTAATTCTCATTCACTAATTAAATCGAAATGCGAACTGAAAAAGTTTTTCGAGGAGCGGAAAGTCGATGCCACCTTTTCTAGTTCGAAATTTAAGGGGCTCATTCACTTAATTTCCGTCAATTTGAGGCTCAATTCACTAAATTTTCCGCAATTATAAGCCTCATTCACTAATCTTAAATCGAAAATGCGAACTGAAATAAGTTTTTGAGAGAATGGAAAGATCGTCAGCACCCTTTCAATTCGCGCAATTTTAAGCGCATCAATTCACTAATGTCGGCAATTTAAGGCTCATTCAAATTCGCAATAAGGCGTCCATTCACTAATTTCGCAATTTAAGGCTCCATTCACTAATTTCGCAATTTAAGGCTCATTCACTAAATACCGAATCGAAATTGCGAACTGACAGAAGTTTTTCTGACCGACGAGGAAAATTCGATCACCTTTTCAAATTCGCATTTAAGCCTCATTTCACTAATTTCGCAATTTAAGGCTCATTCACGTAATGTTCGCAATTTAAAGGCTCATTCACTTACTTTTCCAATTAAGTCATTCAACTAATATTAAATTCGGAAATGCGAACTGCAAAAAGTTTTTGACGAGAGGAAAAGCGATCCAGCCTTTCAATTCCGCAATAGGCTCATTCACTAATCGCATTTTAAGGCTCACTTCACTAATTTGCGAATCTTAAGGCCATTCACGTAATTCAGCAATTTAAAAGGGCCATGCCTAATTTTCGCAATGTTAAGCGCTCCATCACTATTTCGCAATTTAAGGCTCACATCACTAATGGTCGCAATTTTAAGGCCATTCCACTAATTTCGCAATTTAAGGCTCATTCACTAAGTTAAAATCGAAATTGGCAAACTGAAAAGTCTTTTTGAGGAGGAAAGATCGATCCACCTTTCAGATTCGGACATTTAAGGCCATGTCACTCAATTTACGCAATTTAAGGCTCATTCACTAACTTTCGCAGTTAAGGCTCATCACAATAATTTAAATGAAATGCGAACTGAAGAAGTTTCGCAGAAGGAAAAATCGATCGCACCTTTCTCAGTTGCAATTGTAGGGCTCACTGTCACTAATGTTCACAATTAAAGGCCTCATTCACTTGGAATTTCGCAATTTAGAGGCTCATTCACTAATACAATCCGAAATACGAACTGAAAAAGTTTTCCGAGGAGAGGAAAATTGATCCACCTCTTCAGTTCGCAATTTAAGGCTTATTCACTAATTTTGCAATATAAGGCTCGGTCACTAATTTTCGCAATTTAACGGGCTCATTCGCTAATGTTTAAAACGAATGCGAACGTGGAAAAAGTTTTTCCAGGAGGAGGAAACAATCGAGTCCACCTTTTGCAATGTAGCAAATTTAAGGCTCATTCACCGTAATTTCGCAATTTAAGGCCTCATGTCACTAAGTCAGCAGGAATTTTCAAGACTTTGCAAAATCGCCGTTTTTTGACAATTTTCCATATCAACTTTCAGAATCTTTTGCAAAATGACTACGAACTCGAAATTTGCACAGATTGGTCCCTTACCTACAATAATTACATAGAAAATTTTCGAATTTTTGAGCTAGTACGAGATATTTTTCAGCATAATATGCTGTCAACGCCTTAAGAATAACCTCACTAAATTTTTTATTAAAATCGTTTGCTGAATCGTTATTATCTTCCCCTTTCCTTGACGATGAGGATAAAAAAGGAAACAGCTATTAGCAGAAATTATAAATGCGACTAACGGTAATTTTAAAGATAAGCCTGAAATGCTACTTTTGAAAACACACACGGAGAAGATTTTCGAAGATAAACTATCTTCGTACAAAAAACCCCATCGCCGAGAAACGATCAGGTTTTTCAACGGGGGTGTAAAAAATTTCGACATCAGTCAAGAGAAATTAAAAATAATTGAAAAAAAATCGTCTGCTGAATCGTTATTATCTTCTCCTCTCCTTGACGATGAGGATAAAAAAAGGAAACAGCTATTTGCAGAAATTATATAAAAGGATATCGATTACCTTTCTTTCCCGTAAATATTTTGAACTTTGAAAGATTTACGGAAAAGATTTTCGAAGATGAACTAGCTTCGTACAAAAACCCACATCGCCGAGAAACGGAAACCACGCTCAACAAGGATTTTGCGACGCTACGCACGCTCGGCTGGAGGTGGCTTTGCCGCATCTAGACAAAGGTATCTATTTCACTTCGGTGTCGGTTATAACGATCAACTTTGGGTCTTTACTGTCAGATCGTTTCATTCACAGAAGTTTATTTATAGATACGAGGTTTCGAATAAACGAATCCCACCCTCCCTCCAGAAGGCGCGTTATGACCACCAATATTTTATCATTGTCGGTCGCGATGAGTATGACGTCAACGAAGGCACTCGGGTGCATTGGCATTCGAGGATCGACGGTAAGCTTTGCGAATTTATACTCGAACGAGACCTTCATAATCAATGGCCTTCCATGGAATGGCGAGACGAGACTATTCATTAGAGGATAAAAAAATTGATTTTCATTTCGCCACGCGACAGTAAACTATTCTGCCGCAGTTCATGTATTTGATAGCCGTTTCGCGAAAAAAGAAGAAAACGTAGTCCTGCATTCGAAAGAGTGGATGAAATCGGAATTTTTGAGCTGAAGGTATTCACTCGAATTGGCTTTAAGGGGGTCTCTGAATATCATTTGGATCATTTCTTGAAAATCACCAACGGTTCCCGAGTAGAGGGGGCCGCCCGCGAAAACGAAGGTCGAGTTATGTCTCGGGTTGAAAGGGTATCTAGAAACGTTGGAAAAATCCTCGTACTCAACGAATATTCTCTGCAAGCCGGGTTATGGGCATTGGTGCTACAAACCAAAAACCCTCCCTCATGTGTTTTCGCGAACAGTCGAAAGTAATTATGACATTCGGTTTCAGTTTTGCCTTTGTCAAAGCACAAGTCGCTATCCGATTTCTTCGAAATCCATTCGATTGTTCCGTTTAAAAGTTCTAACGAATCGATGATGCTTACGTTGTAGACGTTGTTTCTCACTCCGCTGAGAAGGAAGTCGTTCCCTTCCTTTTATAAAAGTTGAAAATAATCGACTTGATTTCGGCTGTTGCAGAAACTTTGCGATGCCAAATTTGGAGTAAATTCGTGAACTATTCCCGACGCCATGGCGGTACATATCTATGTCGTCGTGGAAAAAGTGAGAGATAAAACGAATATAAAAAATAAAGATTTAAACGCCCTAGTCGGCAAAACATCAGCCGAATTTCAAGAATGGGGGACGATTTGCATAAATGGCTATACGTGAAACAAATTATAAAAATAACTGCCATGCTTTACCGGGATCGGGAAATTTAATTCATAGAGTGAGAGAGTAGAAAAAAAAATCTGAGCGATTTTTCTGACGCTTATTCAGATTCATTTCAACGGGTCATAAAATTATTTATGTGAATGGGTTCAATTCCTTCCCATCAAAAAATAATACTTAAATATTTAATTTTAAAAACTTTTAAAATTGATATAAAGAAAATAATAAGTTTCTGCTCTTTTATTATATATTTGTTTCATATGAAATATAAAATGAAAAAATAAAAAAATGAAGAATAATAATAAATATTTTTATGAAATTTAAATTTTAATTTATCTCACCGACCGATATTTCAAATTTTTATTTCGCAGTTGTTCACTCACTATGGCTTTGAATCAACCCTACGAACATCCTAAGCTGAAAACATTAGACTTACTTCGAAGCACCCTTAATAATTATCAATATGTTGTTGACATGAAAGAAAATAATTTCACGGAAAATTTTAGCTCTCTCGTTCGATTATGTCACACATCTTTGAAAAAAGATATTTCAAGTATTAACAAAATGAATAACATTCAAGAAGCCCTGCCTTTATTTTTTTGGGAAGATGGTATTAGGGAGAACTTCTTACGAAAACATAAAATTGCAATATTAAATTTAACGAGGTCTCATTTTCAGGATTTAAACAATAAATACAAACGAGACAAAAGTAGGAATTCTAGAGAGAGAACAATTCATGATTCAAAAGAATTATATGGGAACACAGAAATTTTTAAAACATTTTCTAATGATATCTACGACCATGGTTATTTACACGTCGTTAAATTACCAAAATTCGGAATAAACCCGCTACTACCTCAAAATGAAGAATTTTTAATTCAAAAAGGTGAAGTTGTTAATAATGAAGCGAGCGAGGAAAACGAATCATATTTTCTGCTAAAAGCTAATATTCCCATCACCTATAATCAGATTATTCAGCTGTGCTCAGACACCATCCAAAATATTAAAGAGAAGAAGGGGGAGAACAGTGACCACTTTGTGAATGCAGAATACCACGAAGGGAAATATATGAAATTTTGCAAAGACAATTTCGAAAATATATTTAACTTTAGAAATAAATTTTCGGATGGGGAAATGACAATGAGAGCAAAATATTCTCCGCGTCTGTTATCTTTGGTATATTACAATGCTCTTCTATATATCGCAAATGACGATTCAAACCGAAATAATAATGAGAAACTTTTTTCCGCAACGCCAACGAACTACTTGACACTAAAATTGTATTTTTTTATGCGAATATTTTACGTCACGCCCACTACCTACATTGATGAATTACAAATGATTAAAACGTTTTTAATAAACTATTTGAGCATGACGAACATTCATCGTTTTCTTTACGATGCGTGGTTTTCTAGAGAAACGAATCAGTTCAACCACCGTAGGAAAAAAAGACCACTCAGCCTAAACATCGAAATGAATTTGCATTTTAACGAGTATTCGCGACCGTCACATCTCATTGCCTGTTCCTCCATTCTCGGCGTTTTGAAAACGTTATCCAGATCTATGAAAAGTGCTGAAATGGAACTAGTGACGTCCGAGGAGACTGATAAAGAAAAAAATAAATCTGTTGAAAAATCTATACGCGAACAGTGCCTAACCACAATTCTACTATATATAAGTCTGGTGTACGGTTTTTCATGGCAAAGGATAAAAAAGCTAACTTACAGCGATATCATCAATTTAATCTTGGGTATTTTATCTAATGATACTAATCCGGATATCAGCATCCCACACGTCATGGGGCTTCCATCCATAGTGCTACATCTCTTGGGAATTCAACAAACGATAATAAACCCATTCTTGAATATCTTATGTGTGAAAAACCTAGAAGCTAAATTTAAATTTGGACCGCTTACTCAAAAATTACCACCTTCACCAAAAACCATTTTATTGAAAGACATATTTTTGAAAAACGTAAACGAGGTTATTCATGAATACTACAAAATTGAAACCTTTATTCTCTATTTTATAAAACATAATTATTTCAAAAAGAGTTGTACAAGTTCAATGGACGATAAGAATGCCGATTGTGAAATTTTTTTTGAATCGCATTTTCACGACCGTGGAGAATTATATGTGAAAAGTGAGATTCGAGAAAATAAAGATGGCAAAGAAGAAAAGGAGGTGGAAAATAATGATTTTATAAAATGGCTAAACAATTCACCCCTTAATAATCTCTTTACTTTAGAAAAAATAGAATCTAATTATTATCAGTTTAATAATTTGGGCGACCTGGCTCTATCGGCAATTTACCTTTTAAAGAAGCATTTCAATTTTGATCTAAACGAAATTTGTTTTACAGAAAGTGAAATGCCTTTTTTTGAAAATGTCGTTAAAAATTTAATTATTCAGGATTACGTCACCCACGGGGGTTCGAAATACCCGGTGGCGAAAACAATCCTGGTAAAAGAATTAAAAGTCATGAATGTGTAGCTATTAAGTCTAAAGAACCGGAATTAAAATATCCACTAACAAACCCGTTAGTTTATGACTACAAAGAGGCCGCACGCAAAACACCACTCGAAAAAATTGACAAAGTTAAGAAAAAAAAATTGTCCGAGCTAATGTGCACAAATTATTCTATCGATTCGTTGAGAATAACTTCACTCAATTTTGTATTAAGATCCTCGAGTGAAACGTTATTATCTTCTCCTTTCCTTGGTGATGCCGACAGAAATTTTAATAAAAGCATATTTAGGAATATCGTAGACGCGGTATATGAAAATTACAAAGATATGCCTCAAATATTTTTGTTGACAACGCATTTAGAAATGGTTATTTTTGAAAAGGAATTGCTGTATTACAAAACCCCCAGTCGCGAAAATGTGATAAAATATTTCATTGAAGAAGAAAGTAAAATCAATCAAGAACGGGGCATGAATTTGATAGAAAATACTCGATTTTTCATTAAATAAGATATATTTGTAACATTATAAATTTATTTACATACTAATATAAACATATCTCTTAATAATAAAATATATATTACTGTTTATTATTTTAATAATACTTTTAAATAAATTTTCGAGTCGATTGTAAGACGTTCATTTTATCTTGTGCGAGCAACGAATTGAAGTGAAATCGTAACCAATCCAAGAGGTTACCAAGGCTAAAACGAGAGTTTTTAACGCTAAATTTAATAAAGGACATCCGAGAGACGCGCCGCTGCCAACCACTTCACTCGTGGTCGAGACTTGATTTGAATACCACGGTGAAATTGGGTTTTTGGTAGTTAAACTTCTCAGAAGGATAGCTGGTGTTGTGGGTCCGATAAAGTCGTGGCACATCCGGTGATATCCCGAAGACACGTTTTGAAAGAAAGTTTGGTTTTCAACGTTCCGTGTCGAATCGCAAATGCCACGGACCGGAAACCACGCGCAATAAGGGTTTTGCGACGCTACGCACGCTCGGCAAGAGGTGGCTTTGCCACATCTTTGCAAAGGTATTGATTTCACTTCGGTGTCAGTTATAACGATCAACTTTGGGTCTCCACCGTTAGACCGTTTCGCTATCAGAAGTTTATTTATCGATACGGGGGTTTCGAATAAACGAATTTCTTCGACGATGATTGGGCTGACGCGCCCTTCCTTCTCTTCAGAAGGCGCGTTAATAACCATCAACACTTTTCCATTGTCGGTCGCGATGAATACGACGTCAACGAAGGCCCCGGGGTGCACGGGCACTCGAGGATCGACGGTAAGTTTTGTGAACTTGTACTCGAACGAGGCCCTCATAATCAACGGTCTTCCGTGGAATGGCGAGATGAGCCTATCCATGAGAGGGTGAGAGCGAATAAAATCGATATTTTCTCTGGGAAGGCCTCGGCTGTCATTCACGCAGACGCCTGGACGAGGTTCTGGAACCTTGTTATTAGGAACAGTTATCCAGTTCGAGTCAAGACCTTTTTGCTCCTTGAAGGGGCCGTCGAAGGTATCGAAAACGTCCCTCATCGAAAAAATACAAACCGCCGATCCCGGGATAGAGTTCGGAGGTGTCGTAAAAATACCGTATATCGCCTCATCATTGTAGCCGTCGCCGCCGTTAGCGCTCGAAATTACGTCACTGACGGATTGTACTTCGTCGAAGTAGAAAGGGTATTTTCCTGGCGATGAGCAATTGAGTCTACTTTTCAAAAACGTCGTCCAGGTCGAAACCTCTCCGTCGCGGTGGCGCTGATTTCCTCGGTCGGATTTGCAAACTCTCGCCACGCGAGAGTAAACTATTTTACCGCAGTTCATGTACTCGATGGCCGTTTCGCGAAAAAAGAAGAAAACGTAGTCCTCGTATTCGAACGAGTGAACGAAATCTGGAAAATTGAGCTGATGGTAATCGTTCAAATCAGTTTTTAGAGGGTCTCTGGATATCATCGGGATCATCCCTTGAAAATCACTGACTGTCCCCGAGTAGAGGTGACCGTCCGCGAAAACGAAAGTCGAGTTATGTTTCGGGCTGAAGGGGCATCTTCCGACGCCTGATCGTTCCACGTACGTGAGTTTCCCGTCCCCACTCGACGAATATTCTCTGCAGGTCGGCTTATGGGCGTTGGTACCACAAACCAAAAACCCTCCCTCCGTTGTTTTCGCGAACAGTCGAAAGTAATTATGACATTCGGTTTCGGGTTTGCCTTTCTCAAAGCACGAGTCGCTATCCGATTTCATCGAAATCCATTCGATTCTCCCGCTTAAAAGCTCTGACATATCGATGATGCTTACGTTGTAGATGTAGTTTCTCGCTCCGATGAGAAGGGAGTCCTCGTCCCTTCGCAAAAGTTGAAAATAATCGACGCGATTTCTGCTGCCGTGGAAACTTTGCGATGCTAAGTCACCCGAATTGACTACCAAATTTGGAGTTAGCTCGTGAACCATTTCCAAAGCCGCGGCGGTGGTTGATAACTTCGTCGTCGTAGGAAAAATGACAGGGAAAACGAATATTAAAAATAACGATTTTAAACGCCCGAGTCGACAAAGTCTTGCTCTTCGCCAACCCATGGGTCTTGTGACGCCAAGCGCGCCAGAAGTTTCACCAAATTTAATATCGAAATCTAATAATGGTTTCATAGCTTCTCTTTGGAGCGGCTGTGGTTGATAAATTGATGTTAGTAGATGGATGTCTTAAGTTAATGTAAGAGCGCGTGAGGGTGGTGGTGTAAAGAAAGAAATGAATGAATAACCAAAAAAATACTTTTGATAAAAATTGACTTTATTTAAATTTTTACATTTCATTATATTTATGTCCTATAACATCTCCCGAGCAAAATTATATTTAAACCTAAACAAATGAAAAATATAAAAACGATAGCTAATGTGATTTGTTCATCACTGTAGTAGTTCACCGCGCTTTTATCGTAATTATTCTCGTCGATAATCAACGGTTTTAAGTGATCGGATGTTGATGAATGATTATTTTTAGAGTCTTTTTTTCCTTCGCCGTTAGCATTTTTCTCGATCTTTGTTGAGAATAAATCGGCAGTGAAATTTGTTTTATTATTATTATTGTCACTACTACTATCGAGTGTTTCACCATTCGCTGACGAGTTTGAAACATTAGCGATTAATCGGGTCACGTTTTCAAATTTAGTCGTATATTTATCTCTTTCGTTTAAAAAATATGATTTTGTACTGAGTTTGCGTTTTTTCTCAATGACTAGAAGCGGATTATTATTGGACTCCGCCTCTCTAATACTCGGTTTCGTACCACTTTCGTTCAAAAGAGATGTCTCGGCGTTGGAAATAGCGCCTTCGGTAGTCGATGATATAAATTTAGTTACTGGTGATAATGATATGGTCGTTGGAGCAAAAACAGTTTCGTAATTTATATTCATAACTATTTCTTTTGAGGAAATAAGAGATGTGAACTTATTATTATCGTCATTTTCTTCGACGATCGATGGTGTATAACTATGGATCGAAGATAACCTGGTACGGTCAGTGAACTTTTCGACATTAATTTTGATTTTTGCTTCTTTTCCTACTACGGGAAGACTATTCTTGCTATTTTCGCGTTTCGTATTGATCGATGGTGTCGAATAAAATAATTCATCAGGTCGGTAGAATTTCTCAGTATTTATTTTTTTATTATTTTTAATTGACCGAGAGGTCCCGGTGTCGCCACTGCGTTCTTTAATATTCGATTGCTTCGTGACATTTGTAATTGGAGACGAGGTGGTCGAAAGAACGGCTTTTCCTGTTCGAATATTATTTATCAAATTGAAATATCTAGCTGAAAACATTTCGTTGTATGATGTATAAAATTTTGTGGTGGTTTCATTAACTTTCCGAAAACATGGGGGTTTTTTAAGCACGTTTAAGGGAGCGTTAGAGCAAAAAGTAGCGCAGTTTCCCTTTATCGCAAGACCGCAAAATTTGAGTTCTTTAAATTCGTATATATGCGCGGCCTGTTCCTCGTTCGCCTTTGAGAGATTTCTGAAATTATCATTGCTGTTAGCGTTAGTTGTAAAAATTAGGTGCGAAAATTTTTGGCTTTGAGTGGTGCCTGCATCAAAGGTAAAATTCAAATACCCTTTATAACTAAGATCACGGAATTTAAAATTTAGATATATTCTAGATTTGAAGAGATGAATTTTTTTAGTTTTACAAGAGCGGAACCCGCGTTCATAAAAGTCGCCATTATCGAGGAAACTGCATCTCGCCGTTGGGGGTAAAAGCATCAGCCTAATTTCGAGAACGGGGAAAGATTTGCATAAAGGGCTATTTAATTTTGCTAAAAACGTATCCGCTTCACGTATGTGAAACATATTATAAAAATAACTATCGTGATTTCCCGCGATCGGAAAATCTACGCAAGAGAATTCTGTCTTATATTCGTTATTCGCATTGAACGCGTGTAATCGAGTAGGAAATTCGCAAAGCGAAAATAAAAGTAGGAAAGGAATAATGAATATCATTAAATTATTAATATTTAGTTGTATTGTATGTATGTATTAATAAAGGAGTTTTTTGAAAAAATGTATTTTATTCAATTAAAATTTTATAATTTTTAATTTTTATTTATTTAATTATTAAATTTCTCACACCAAAATTCTCAAAAAGCGGTTTAATAAACAAAAACATTTGTTTGATCGCACGCACGGATTCTTAGTTTTTATATAAAAAATAAATGCCTTTAAAACATTTAACAAATTTCAATTTTTTAAAATAATAATTTTTTTTTTTATAGTTTATTCGTGCGAAACCACTATTTAAAGTTTTTTTTCTTTTGAGTCTCGACATATTCTGCCCGTTCATCATGGATTCTACGCGGCCTTCTTTCAACCCTATAATGGAAACTTTGCAGTTAATTCAAAGTACAGTAAGCAGTTTCCAATACGTGGTGAAACTGAAAGAAAATACCTTGACGGAAAATTTTAGCACGCTCATTCGCAAACGCTTCCAATCGTTAGAAAAAGAACCAATTTCGAGCATAAACAAAATGAACCACTTGGAAAAGACTCTACCGTTATTTTTTAACGAGGGATATGCCACGGAGTTTTTTCAGAAATCCAAAATTCCGATTTTAAATTTAGCGTTGAGACATT
Source organism: Trachelipus rathkii (assembly GCA_015478945.1). Lineage (NCBI taxonomy): Eukaryota > Metazoa > Arthropoda > Malacostraca > Isopoda > Trachelipodidae > Trachelipus > Trachelipus rathkii. Next base: position 13,643 of record JABUQX010050801.1, read on the forward strand.
TTAAATATTTGAGTGATAAGTACAAAAAAGAGAAAAATAGGGGCACCAGGGAAAGAGACATCGAATGTTTGAAGGAATCTTATGGAAATAGCGAAATTTATCAAACGTTTTCTGATGGCATCTACGATCAGGGGTATGCACGCATCATTCAGATACCGAAATTTGGGACGGGTTCAGAGTCTTATATAAACGAAGAATTCTTAATTAAGAAAATTGATGGCGATGATAATTCAATCAGGGATGAAGAGGGGGCTATAAAAGATAAATCTTTCGTTTCACTGAAAGCGAACATTCCTATCACCTTTAAACAGGTTGATGAATTATGCTTGGATTCAATTCAAACTATAAAAAACGGTGGTGCTAGTGAGATTGTTGGTGAGGGTGAAGAAGAGAATGCTCATGAAAATAAATGTAAAAAAATTATTACTCAAAATATTGAAAATTTGCTAAGCTTTGAAAAGTGTTTGAGCGATATATCGAAATCGAAATATGTTCTTCGATTACTATCTTTACTATACTTTAACGCAATATTGTATATTTCCAACGAGAGCTTAAATGGGAAGGACAATCTAAGATTGTTTTCGGCAACCCCGACGAACTATTTGACCCTTAAATTATACATTTTCTTTCGAATATTCTATGTTTTTCCCACCACATTTATTTGTGAAGTACAAATGTTTAAATCGTACTTAATCGACCGTTTAAGCACGACAAACATCCACCGATTTCTTTTTGATTCTTGGTTCTTTAGAGAAATGAATCTTATTAATAAGAGAAAAAAAAAGAGACCATTCCCTTTAAATGCTGATACGAGTTTGTGTTTTAATGAATATTCGAACCCGACTCACCTTATTTCATGTTTCTCGATTCTGAAAGCCTTAAAACAGTCTTCTAATTCGATGGAAAACAACGAGATTGAGCTCTCTGTAGCTACTGGAGTTTCTAGTAAACGGATGGAAGAGAGAATGAACTCGGTCAAGCAATCTCTTAAGACCGAATGCTTGAATATATTACTTCTTTATTTTGGTCTCGTATACGCAATTCCTTGGCGAGTATTGAAAGGATTAAATTATGAAGAGGTTATTGATTTTGTTTTTGGAGTTTCACCCGAAACGATTCAGCCTCCAATTGGCTTGCCGCACCTCATGGGGTTGCCATCGATAGTACTTAACTTGTTGGGAATCGACCAATCGCAAATAAATCCTTTCATGAAAGCTATTTGTAATTCGAATGAAGAATTCATATATGAATTTGGGTATTTTTCAAAAGCGCTCCCATCTCTTACGAGAGAAATTAAAACACCCAAGGAGAAATATGTGGTGTCGGGTTTAATCGCTGACCATATTCGGAACCTTTGTGAACCACCAGAAGAAGAAAATATTGGCCCTCTTCGTTTCGTAAAAGAAATTTCATTTCAAACTACTTTAGATCTCTCCATTGCTGAAAAATACTCGAATATGTGTGACAGATATTCAAAAAATGTTTTTAGTGTTGACGATTGGAAGGTATCTCAAAAAGAATATTTTGAAAATTCGCCACTTAATTCGTTGTTTACAATCACAAAATTAAGGGACGATGTTTATCAGTTCAAAAATATCGGAGACCTGGCTTTAAGGGCTCTTGTTTTGTATAAAAAATATATCGGTTTCGACTTAAAAGAGATTTGCTTCTCGCAACCTGAAATGCCGCAATTTGAAAAGCTTGTAAAAGGATTAATTATTGAAGATTACATCGTTCATGGCGAGTTTAAAATACCCAAAGGGAAAAATTGCTTAAAAAAATTTAAAAAAGAATTTACTTCTGGAAATGATTGCGCAGATTACTTCAACGCCTTAAGAATAACCTCACTAAATTTTGTATTGAAATCGTCGGCTGAATTGTTATTATCGTCTCCCTTTTTCGACGATGAGGATATAAGGCGAAAGAAACGGCTATTTGCAGAAATAATAAATGCGGCTAACGAGAATTTTAAAGATATGCCTCAAATGTTACTTTTGAAAATGCACACAGAGAAGGTTTTCGAAGATGAACTAGCTTCGTACAAAAACCTACATCGCCGAGAAACGATTATGTTTTTCAACGGGGGGGAACCCAACTTCGATATCAGCGAAGGGAAATTGAAAACGATTGAAAAAACGCATTTTTTCATTTAAAAATAACTAAAGTGTTTGCATTCATATATTATTTTTATCATACTCTAAATAAATTTTTGGAATATTATGTATTACTTTTCTTTCCCTTAAATATTTTCAATTTTGAAAGATTTGTGATCTTATACCGATTTCGTTGACTCGACGGGCCTAACGAGTTCTTAATCCGATCGATCAACTTATTTAGTGAACGGTCAGCATTCCGATTAATCAGATTAGGAACTGAAACGCTTCCTCGAACTCGCTGACTCGACGGGGCTTACGAGTTCTTAATCCGTTTAACCGGTTGACCTAATACGATACCACATAAGTCGATCGGAGCATTTTTTTAATTATTTTTTGGCAAAAGTTCATCGATTGCGAGTCGAATTGATCATTTCCGATCAAATAAATTAGGAACTGAAACGTTCCGAAGATCTCGCCGAATCGACGAGCTTTACGAGTTCTTAATCCGTTTAACCGGTTGACCTAATACGATACCACATAAGTCGATCGGAGCATTTTTTAAATTATTTTTGGCAAAGGTTCATCGATTGCGAGTCGAATTGATCATTTCCGATCAAATAAATTAGGAACTGAAATGTTCCGAAGATCTCGCCGAATCGACGAGCCTTACGAGTTCTTAATCCGATCGATAGACATATTTAGTGAATGACCAATATTTCGATCAATTAAATTAGGAACTGAAACGCTTCCATCGATCTCGCTGACTCGACGTGCCTTACGAGTTCTTAATCCGGTTAACCCAATACGGTACCGCATAAGTCGATCGGAGCATTTTTAATTTTTTTTTGGCAAAAGTTCATCGATTGCGAGTCGAATGGATCATTTCCGATCAAATAAATTAGGAACTGAAACGTTCCGAAGATCGCGCTGAATCGACGAGCCTTACGAGTTCTTAATCCGATCGATAGACATATTTAGTGAATGACTGATATTTCGATCAATTAAATTAGGAACTGAAACGCTTCCATCGATCTCGCTGACTCGACGTGCCTTACGAGTTCTTAATCCGGTTAACCCAATACGGTACCGCATAAGTCGATCGGAGCATTTTTAAGTTTTTTTTGGCAAAAGTTCATCGATTGCGAGTCGAATGGATCATTTCCGATCAAATAAATTAGGAACTGAAACGTTCCGAAGATCGCGCTGAATCGACGAGCCTTACGAGTTCTTAATCCGATCGATAGACATATTTAGTGAATGACTGATATTTCGATCAATTAAATTAGGAACTGAAACGCTTCCATCGATCTCGCTGACTCGACGTGCCTTACGAGTTCTTAATCCGGTTAACCCAATACGGTACCGCATAAGTCGATCGGAGCATTTTTAATTTTTTTTTGGCAAAAGTTCATCGATTGCGAGTCGAATGGATCATTTCCGATCAAATAAATTAGGAACTGAAACGTTCCGAAGATCGCGCTGAATCGACGAGCCTTACGAGTTCTTAATCCGATCGATAGACATATTTAGTGAATGACTGATATTTCGATCAATTAAATTAGGAACTGAAACGCTTCCATCGATCTCGCTGACTCGACGTGCCTTACGAGTTCTTAATCCGGTTAACCCAATACGGTACCGCATAAGTCGATCGGAGCATTTTTAAGTTTTTTTTGGCAAAAGTTCATCGATTGCGAGTCGAATGGATCATTTCCGATCAAATAAATTAGGAACTGAAACGTTCCGAAGATCGCGCTGAATCGACGAGCCTTACGAGTTCTTAATCCGATCGATAGACATATTTAGTGAATGACTGATATTTCGATCAATTAAATTAGGAACTGAAACGCTTCCATCGATCTCGCTGACTCGACGTGCCTTACGAGTTCTTAATCCGGTTAACCCAATACGGTACCGCATAAGTCGATCGGAGCATTTTTAAGTTTTTTTTGGCAAAAGTTCATCGATTGCGAGTCGAATGGATCATTTCCGATCAAATAAATTAGGAACTGAAACGTTCCGAAGATCGCGCTGAATCGACGAGCCTTACGAGTTCTTAATCCGATCGATAGACATATTTAGTGAATGACTGATATTTCGATCAATTAAATTAGGAACTGAAACGCTTCATCGATCTCGCTGACTCGACGGGCCTTAGGAGTTCTTAATCCGGTTAACCCAATACGATACCGCATAAGTCGATCGGAGCATTTTTTTAATTATTTTTTGGCAAAAGTTCATCGATGCGAGTCGAATGGATCATTTCCGATCAAATAAATTAGGAACTGAAACGTTCCGAAGATCGCGCTGAATCGACGAGCCTTACGAGTTCTTAATCCGATCGATAGACATATTTAGTGAATGACTGATATTTCGATCAATTAAATTAGGAACTGAAACGCTTCCATCGATCTCGCTGACTCGACGTGCCTTACGAGTTCTTAATCCGGTTAACCCAATACGGTACCGCATAAGTCGATCGGAGCATTTTTAAGTTTTTTTTGGCAAAAGTTCATCGATTGCGAGTCGAATGGATCATTTCCGATCAAATAAATTAGGAACTGAAACGTTCCGAAGATCGCGCTGAATCGACGAGCCTTACGAGTTCTTAATCCGATCGATAGACATATTTAGTGAATGACTGATATTTCGATCAATTAAATTAGGAACTGAAACGCTTCATCGATCTCGCTGACTCGACGTGCCTTACGAGTTCCTAATCCGGTTAACCCAATACGGTACCGCATAAGTCGATCGGAGCATTTTTAAGTTTTTTTTGGCAAAAGTTCATCGATTGCGAGTCGAATGGATCATTTCCGATCAAATAAATTAGGAACTGAAACGTTCCGAAGATCGCGCTGAATCGACGAGCCTTACGAGTTCTTAATCCGATCGATAGACATATTTAGTGAATGACTGATATTTCGATCAATTAAATTAGGAACTGAAACGCTTCATCGATCTCGCTGACTCAACGTGGCTTACGAGTTCTTAATCCGGTTAACCAATACGATACCGCATAAGTCGATCGGAGCATTTTAAATTTTTTTTTTTGGCAAAAGTTCCATCAACTGAACTACGAATATAATTTATAACTACAGACCTAACATACCTTTGATAATTTTTTTGGCATTTTGAGTGAAACTCTAAATAATCATATTTTCTTTTTCTTTTTTTACAAATGTCCCGAAGATCTTGCTGAATCGACTAGCCTTACGAGTTCTTAATCCGATCGATAGACATATTTAGTGAATGATTGATATTTCGATCAATTAAATTAGAAACTGAAGCGTTTCACCGGTTTCGATGACTCGACGGGCCTTACGAGTTCTTAATCCGAGCGATCGACTTATTTAGTGAATAATCCACCTCCGATCAATTAGATTAAGAACTGAAACGTTTCGTCGGTTTCGCTGACTCGACGGGCCTTACGAGTTCTTAATCTGGTTGACCGAAAATGATGCCGCGTAAGTCGATCGAAACATTTATAAAAAAATTTTTGCAAAATTTTATCGATTTTTTGGTCGAAAAAGCCTACCTCAGGTATTGATGCCAAAGGGCGATATTAAGGTCAACTGGATTACACCACACCGCTCGCTACGTTCCCAGTGTTCTTTGCGGCGGAAATAGGCCCTAAATAAATGATGATGTAAAAGGTTCGAATAATCCATCACGGAAAATGGCACCTTTAAAAATTATAGTACAGAAAAAAAAATGTAGATAGATACTTTAACCGTGAGGTAACATTCCGACGAAAAAAGTACCGGAAATACAAGGGAATTATTAATCTTTTTAAAATACACAAAATCTGTTGGCACAAGAGGAGCGAGCCGAGCACGTCGCTTGTTATTAATCTTTTAAAAATACACCTGAATCTGTTTGTAAATATAAACAAATTTATGTTTCTAATAAATATTTTTTCATAATCTCAATTATTCGAAATATTTTTTAACACATTTTTCGAATCTTGTGAATATCCTGATTACCTACACTCAGATTATTCAGTAGTGCTTAGGTAGCGCTCACACATCCTGTATTTGTTTTGAAAACCATGCATATAATAAAAATAATTTAATAATTTTCCCTAATTAGAATATATCATTCAAGATTTTTCTCTTTTTTCGTTTTATATGTCCGACAAGACATCTCCCGTAGACCCTAAAATGCAAGAAACCTTGAGGTTGATTCAAAGTACTGTGAAGGAATTTCAATATGAAGTGAATGCCACAGAAAATAATTTGAAGGAAAATTTTAACACACTCGTTTGTTCTTCTCATTCTTTAGTGGGGAAAAAAAATAATTCGAGCATAAATGAAGTAAATCACTTGAATTTAACCGGGCCTTTATTTTTTAATGAAGAGGCGATGAGAGTTATTTTTCGAGACAAAAAAATTACATTTCTAAATTTAGCAATGAAACATTTTAAAAATCTAAACGAAGGATATAAAAAAGATAAAAAAAGACGCATGAACGAAAATAGTATTCGACGTTCTCAAGAAATATATGGGAATACCGAAATTTTCATGTCATTTTCAGATGATATTTACGAACAAGGCTTTCGCCACATATATTTACCAAAATTTGGATCAGGAGTCATGCCTTCTCATAAAGAAGAATTTTTATTTCAAAAATGTTATTCTTCTAACGATGCGGCGGTTATGGACGATGCGCATTTTTTCCGTTTATTAGTCGACATCCCTATCACGTATGGTCAAATCATTCGGTTGTGTTTAGAGAAAATTCAGTATTTTCATACTATTAACAATAACGCGTGTCCTGATGCAGCCACAAATGCGGATACTGAACTAATTATTAAATTTATACAACTTTGGATCGAAAATTGTGAAGATAGCATAGACCAAAAAAGCGCGATGAAATATGGTTCCTGTATGTTTTCCTTATTTTATTTCAACGCAGTATTATATATATGTAATGATGTCGGTGTTGGTGATATTAAATTATTTTCAGCAACACCAACGAATTACTTAACTCTAAAATTGTATTTTTTTTTGCGCTCGTATTACGTTACACCGGTCACCTACCTAAAGGAATTACAACTGTTTAAAAGATTGATAATAAATAATTTGAGCATGGCAAACATTCACCGCTTCTTGTATGACTCGTGGCTTTTAAGAGAAATGAATCTTTTTAATCGTAGAAAAAAGAGAACTTACAGTTTAAACACCGAAATGAATATGTATTTTAATGATTATTCTAGATCAACTCACCTAATTTCCTGTTATTCGCTTCTCGAAGTCTTAAAAAAATTATCGAGATCGATGGAAAACAGCGAAATGGAACTAAAACTGATTTCTGACGATGGAAGTGTGTCGATGAATAAGATTAATTCACTCAAGAATTCTCTGAAAATGGATTTTTTAAGTATTTTACTTCTTTATTTAGGGTTAGTGTACGGAATTTCCTGGACAAAAATTAAGCAGCTAAAATATCGCGACGTCGTGAATTTAGTTTTGGGTATTTTACCTGATAAAACTAAGAAGATTAGTCTTCCGCATGTCATGGGATTGCCATCGATAATACTTCTTTTACATGGAATTCGGCAGTCAAAAGTAAATCCATTCATCAAAATTATGTGCCCACAAAACGAAGCTCTCGAATTTAAATTTGGCCCTTTGCCGGATATAACCCCACCGCCGTTCGAAAATATTTTAATAAACGAGAGAGTACACACGACAAAAATAGATCGGGCCATCGATGAACGTTATAAATCTGATCGAAAATTTTCAAACCTCTTGTCTTTTATTATAAAAAATTATTTTGAAGCAAGTTCTGAACTTTCAATTGATGAGATGCACGCAGTTTGTCAACGACTTTTCGATACCTATTATCCGGAAATAAATATAAAAGAGAAAAAGAAAGGGCATGAAAATAAACAACCGCAGTGGCAGTATCAGCGAAAACTGTTAGATACATTTGCGAATTCACCTCTTAATAGCCTGATTACTATAAAAAAAGTAAGCATAAATCAATATCGGGTCGACAACATTGGGGATATTGCTTTATTAGCTATTATTCTTTGTAAAAAGTATATCGGTTTCGAGCTGGACGATATTTGCTGCAATCGGGTCTCATTTTCCCATTTTCAGACAATTGTTAATGATCTGATTATACGTGATTACGTCACTTGCGGAGGATTCGAGTTACCTCTGGAGGAAAATAATGCTAAGAAATTTAAAAGCGATGTTCATCAAACAGGCATTAAAAAGGAGAAAGAACAACCGAAATTAAAGTTCCCGGTTTCACATCCGATAATATACGACTACAAGAATGTGAATCCGGAGGTAAATTTGAACAACAACAGCGATCATAATAAAATTCTTGAAAATAGTTTATCAAATTTGATGACCATGAGATACGCGGTGGATTCTCTTAGAATTACGTCATTAAATTTTGTATTACGATCATGTAGCGAAACGCTATTTTCATCCCCCTTCGTTGATGAGGAAGATAAAAATAAGAAAAAAAAAGAATTCCAAGAAATTATTCACGGGGTTGCCGAAAATTATGAAGATTTTCCTCAAATGTTTGTTTTGAAAAAGTATTCGACGAAAGTAATATTCGAAAAAGAACTTGCCTTATACAAATGCGCAGATCGCGAGTGCTTTGAAAATTTTTTCATGGGAAGGGCAATCCACTTTAATTTCAACCGCCAGGAGATGAATCCCAACGATGTCGTCGAGAGAACTCGTTTTTTTACTTCGAGCATCGATTAGGAATATATAATCTATTATTTTTCTTCTATTTTATTATTATCTATTGTAATATTTATCTTTATCTATAATTATTTTTAGTTTTAATCTAACCATAAATTAAAATTTTAGAGTAACATATGTATTATGTATTATTAGGAAATTGAAACAATTGTATATATTTTTATACCTTTATTTTATCATATCATTTAATAAAAAATAAAAAACAAATAAACTTTTATTTTTATCAAACATCGATGTCGGACAAATCATCTATTGTTTTAACGGAATTTTCACTTCGATCATTACCAGGGAAAACTTGTTTAATGCAGTTGCAGATTCTGTCAAGAACATATTTTAAAAGGTTCGCTACGCAATCCGGTTTAGAGGTAAAAAATTGCAAACTGGCCCTTGGAATAATATCAACTAAATCGATCGTTTTAGATTTAACGAAACGATCTATTTTTTCCCTAATTAACAAGGGCGAGGTATTTGCGCGCTTAAATTTTTTTCTGCGGTTTAAAAATTCAACCAATCTTTCTTGAAAACTATTTTCATCCTCGGCGACTAATCGATCTAATTGAGAGTAGAGCTTCATTTTTTTGGACATATGATCAAGATAAAATGAACTAGAGCAATTCATTGTTTCATTTACTTTTTTGACACTTTCATATTCCGAACTATTTATAAAAACTTTATCGAATTCGAAAAAATCTAAACCTATTCCAATCGAATTCGCCAGTTTACACACCTCCATTGAAGTGTCGATTAGAATATTTTGCATGGTTTCTACTACAAAATCAATGAAAGACAGAAAGAATTCCATTTCGCTTCCTCTTTCATCACCATCGTTATTATTAACAATATTATCGCCTCGAGCATCGGGACTCATTCTTTCGAACTCCGCTTCCTTATTTGATTCACTTTGACTAATATATTCGGAATGAGAAGAATAAAAGCTATTCCAAACGCGTTTTTTGGCTCTCAACGATCTCCTCTCCCTGTTCGAGCTATCGCCACTAGTTTTCAAAGCGATAGTTTTTTTCTTTCTTTGACATTCATCCCAGAATTTTTCGGAAACGATTCGCGCGATCCTGAAAAACCCAATTGACATTAACAAAAGATTTTGTTTTTTTGAAAATGCCTTTTTTAAAATTTTAGCCTTATCGAGAGCATCTTCTGGAAATCCATTTCCTTCCTCGTTATCAAACCCAGTAAATGGTTTTACAAATAACATACATTCTCCGTGAGCATCAAACCATTCCTTATTGATTCCCTTTTCGAGACTTTTAAAGTCATTTTCTTCTTTCAGGAGCATTGAAACGCATTCGTACGATTCATCCGTACCGTGTTTAAGCAAATTGACTATTGTCGGACCAAACTCATAAATTTCGCTCGCCTTTTCTTCAAATTTTTTAGCGAAAAAGTTTTTTAAATAAGAACCCATTGAAAAGGTAGATTTGAAATCATTATAATTAGTTTCAAGCGCGTCTTCTTGAAGTTTACCTCTGGATGTTGAATCTTGGATTTTTTTATTATTTTTTAATAGAATTTCGTTATTTTCGATTTCACTGGTGCAGCTAGACTTAATATTCGACCCCGAGAAACATTTATTATCGCATTTATCGTCGAAGACGGCCGGTTCTGATTCAAAAAACGACATAAAAACGTTGCCAGGTTCTCCCTTTTTAAAAGAGCCAATAGCGTCTTTATCAGCAATTTCATGGGCAGCGTGATCGTTTTCTTTATTAGATTGAAAAGCGACATTCTCATAACCTTCGTAATTATTAACATATTCGGCGAGGTGTCTTTCATCAGCCTCTAAGGGAGGATCAGGAAAACGGGTAACATTTAATATCGGAGAAAGGCGTGTGGATTTTTGAATATGATTTTTTGATCTAGGAAAATTATTGTAACGAAGGGATGAGGTATCGGAATCGCTTTTAGTGTCTGTTTTCTGGCCAATATCTCCCTCGGTTACATATTCAAATATAGGGTTATTAGGCATTTTATTTATAGTTGAAACACGTTTTTCATTTTCTTCGGTTGTTGC
>JABUQX010050802.1:0-25000 GCA_015478945.1 Trachelipus rathkii
TGAGAGAATGAGGTGAGAGAGATATGTGCCAGCGGAGGTGGAGACCGATAGGAGTGGGATCTGAGGGGAATGACTGTGGAAGAGGTGGAGAGACATTATTTATGATTATTATTTATTATATATATTATATATAATATATAATATATTATTACTATATTATATATATTATTACTATCAGATATATGATATATATATATATATATATATATATAATGCTTGTTTTGTCATTGTCCATTCACTAATATATATATATATATATTATATATTATATATTATATATATATATATATTATATATATCTATATATATATATTAATATTATATATATATATGGATAATATATTATATATATATATATATAGATATATATATATGGATATTATATCGCAGTGGCGGCTCGTGAATCGAAAACATGGGGAGGCACTTCATATATGTAGTATATATATAATCTATAGTATAATATATAGTTTATATTAGTATATGATAGTATATAATTATTTATATATGTATAGTAGATATTATATAGTAATATATATATATAATTCTTTATAGTATATGTATACTAATATATCCCTACTGAATCTCCATTTTCTTTCAGTATACTTTTTTGCCATATTTGTGCACAAACGTTGATCGAGAGGAGGCCGTTTGGTGAAAAAGTTCTCAAAATAGACCAATAAGGAATAAAGGTTTCTTTACGTTGGCCATGACAACAGTGTTTTTGAAAGCATTAGTAATTTGATGGCTTTCTTGGAGGCACATAAATCGAAATTCCTCACCAGTCAATGATTCCTATTGAAGTAAATATAATGTGTCCGCAAGAGATAATGATCTAATGTTAAAATTAGCGTTCTTGTATAACATTTTTAAACATTATTTTAATAGTAATAAAATAATAATTTTGTGAATTTTTTTTATTACATTAGTTGCTTTTTTTTTTTTTAGAGGAGGCCCGCCCTCCTGTGCTTCCCCCGTAGAAACCGCGCCTGATATATACTATATATATATAGTATATACAATATTATATATATATATATATATTATATATATATATAGTATATATATATAATTTATATATATATATATATAATATAATTTATATAATATTATATATAAATATATATATATATATATATAATATATATATATATATATATATATATATATATATATATATTATATTATATATTATATACTTACTAAATTTAATCAACTTAAAAGAAGTAAACATCCGCAGTTCCGGCCATGCCTCATTATCTACTTTTCAGGATCCGCATCTCGCTCCGCATTGCCTCATCACATTCTTTAAGATCCGCATGCCGCAAACAGTCAAAAATTTGTTGCATCCGTCCAATCACTAATATATAATTTATATATATATATATATATATATATATATATATATATCTATATATAAATAATATCTATTATATATTATGATTCTTTGGGTGTGTTAGTTATTATAGTTTGTTGATTATTAATGTATCTATAAGTATATTATATATCTATAATATAATCAACACACCTTAGCAAAAGTTTAGTTAAAATAACAACTTTTTTAGTTATTTCTACTTACTTTTCGGGTTCCTGTGAGCTCCAACCTCTAAAAAGTTAACTTTACTACTTTTGGATAGTAGAATGAAAACTACTACTTGAAGTAGTCAAAACGCTTTTTAGTATAGTAGTAAAATGAACTTTTGTTCAGTTGTATAAATGACAACTTAATTTTAACTACTTTTTTCTACTTTAACTAGTAGTAGAAAGAAGTAGTAAATTTTACTACTGGTTTGAAGTCGTTATATTTACTACTTGTGTAGTTGTCATTGTGTGATTGTAAAATATATTCCACGCATTGACCACCATCATTATCAGCAACTTGAATTTACTTCAATACCTTATAGTATTACGTCACATCACGTCATTGAACTCATATTGATATTGATCCATATTGATTCGATCACCGGCCAGTCTGGAGTGAGGATTCGAACTCTCACCTCTTTAGCTTCCTGCATATTGTCTAACTCTTTAGCTTCCTGCATATTGTCTAAACTCGATAAAATTAAATTTTTAAAATTTGCTTATCTCGTATATATATATATATTAATATATATATATATAATAATATTATATATACTATTATAATATGTATTAATTATTAGGTGTATAGTGTATATATGGGTTATTAATATATATTTATATATATATATATTTATATATATTATATTATGATATTATATATAATTATATATAATAATATATATTAATAGTATATATACTATAATTATATAATATATATAGAGTAATATATGTATAGTAGTATAATATATTATATATATATAGTATATACGGTGGGATGGTTTCAAACCATTTGGTTTAAACCATGGTTAAACATGTTTGACAAGCCACATAAAAAACTGCATTTTAAAACGATAGAAAAAGCGCATGCATAAAATATCTAAAATCATATTTATCTTTAGCTTTAGCATGTTGATATGGTTTTCTCAATATTTCAATCGTAGAGTAGCTGAAAGGCAATAAAAAATTTCTGCTGATTTTATATTTTGGTGAGAATGATTATAATTATATATATTATATATAGTATATATATATATATATATATTATATATTGATATATATATATAATTATTATATATATTGGTGTAGTGGTAGGGTTATTGAGGTAGTGTTTGTATATTATATGTTATAAGTATATATATATTTATTATAATATATATATTATATATATATATATTATATATATATATATAAGTATATATATATATATATATATAATTATATATATATATATATATATTATATATATATAATAATATATATATATATATATATATTATAATATATGAGTATATATATATATTGTAAATTTAAAATGTTTAAAACATGATTCTTGTTTCGAGCGTCAATTCATTTTCTATACCCATTGATGCCACATTTCAAAAGTTATAATAAAACTCATATGTGGAGTGTGGGATTTATGAGATAATATTGGGCATCAAAGGCAAAGCGGATTGTCTTGTGCGTCATTATCATCTGTCATCCTTTAAAGAGAGTTGTAAATATAGTGACATTGTCGTCATATCGCAATTGGCCATTAATTTTCTCTTTCGTATGTGTTTAGATTATAATTAGAATTTTTTTTTTTAGTGTTTAATAAGTAAATCTTTTTTTTCAGATAGAGTTTATATATAATATCCTCTTAATTTTTTTACTTTATGAGTTATTAGAAACTCATAAAAACAATAAGTAATGTTTATAACAGTTTTACAGTTATCAAGAAAATTTGAAATTTAAGAATCTAAAGCAATTTACTACGGAAGTAGTAAGGAGTGCACAACTAGCAGCCAGACTGACATCCGGAAGTTGCCCAAACCGGAAGTTGCACATGTTGCAAAGCGAAACATTTGTTGCAACGATCCGGTTTTTTTCCAGCTTGACGTGGTCAGAGTTAAGGGTTTCAAGGTCGGTGAGACTGCGAATTAAGGTCTTGGAAGACGCTGTTTTCAGAGTTTGAGGCCTGAATCGTCAAGATTTAACCGCCAAAATAGGGGCGGAGCCCCCGCAATAGGGGGTTTTTTGGTCCGCCTAGAAGGTTTAAATAATCGTTAGATCAATTTTGATGGTTTCAATCGATTTATCGAAATGGTTTTTTTTTTTTTTTTAAATCTTTACCCCCTTTTTTTTTTTAAAATTTCTGGAAAGAATGTATTAAATTGATCACGTTTTTTTTCCTTTTCTACACGTGCTATGGTTGACTGAAAAATGTTGTTGAAATGAAATGTTGTCATATACTGTGTATTTGATGAAAGCTGTAGTTACATGTTATATATGCAGCCGCTGAATCCTGGAATTCCTGGAGGATTCCAGAACCCTGGAACTGAAAGTGAACTTCCAGGAACTGGGAAACTGGAAACTGGAACCCCCCCCCCCAAAAAAAAAAAAAAAAAAAAAAAAAAAAAAAAAAATTAAAACTAAACAAAAATGATATTAAAAATGAAATTAAAATTAAAGATACGAAGAGCAGAAGAAAAAAAAATAACTAAATAATTATCAATAGTTTGCGTGAAGGTATCTATTTTCGCTGGTTGCCTGGCTGAGCCGCCGCAGACTCCGTCTGCCTGGATTGGAGGTTCCGGACGGTGCACCCCTTCGGAGAAGGGGTGCTGGTTTCAGCTTGATAGAAGGATCTTAGAAGGATGAAATGCTCGAAGAGCGTAAGAGTAGGAGGAGGATTATGGAGAAAGAATTTTGAATCGGAGCTCGGATCTGGAAGCTGGAGCTGGAGCTTGTTGGGACCTCCCCCGCCGGTGGGGGGGTGTTTTTATTTTTCCCCATGCGTGAATAAAAGAAGTAGAAATGGCACGGAGTGCATAAGAAAGAACGGAGGAAGGAGGAAGCAAGGAGAAGAGGAAGGAGGAAGAAGAGGAAGAAGGAGGAGAAGGAGGAAGCGAGGAAGAATGGTGTTTGGCACCCTCCGGAAGAGGGTCCCCCAACCTGAAATAAAAAGAAGGAGGAAGGAGGAAGGATGGAGAAAGGAGGAAGACAGAGTTGTGACAAAGGCACCGGTGCTGGAGCCGGTATGGCAGTGCGGTGCTGAGTTAGTAAACATTCGGTTTAGTCCACCGACAGGACATTTCTATTTCCAAAATCTCGTTTTCTTTTTTATAAGACTATAATATATGTTTGCTATTTCATTTAGAAACGTTCATTTTTATAAGTTTTTATAATTTCATTTTAACAATAGCAAACTTTTGCTAAAGGGATAATTAGTTAATTACGTTTTATTTATATTATCTACTTAATATTTTGTTTTTACTAAAAATTTATTCTTATGTTTTTAATTTTTGCTTGAATTTAAATTTTTTAATTTACTTTTTAAATTTTATCTTGTTTAATAATATGTTTGTTTTTACTAAATTGTATGTCTGTGTTTATGTGTTATGTAAGCGTAGAAAAAATTTGCATTTTTACATACCGTTAAAGGCTAGTGAGAATCTCGAGTAATCAAGTAAAATCAATACTACTCACTTCTATTGCGCTTCTGTTTCTAGTCCTTCAATTTCGTCGAATCGTAGTTGATTTGCTGAGTTGAGTGTGCTATGTTGATTAAAGTCATATTTTTGTATAACATCATCATTTGTGTTAATGTATGTGTTTATTTATTTTTCGTTTGTTTCTTTAATACTCGATTTAATGTTTTGTTTTAAACTATTTAAAAGATTGATTTATTTTGTGTTTTTAATTTGGTGGTAGAAATACTATATTTCTTATGTTTTATTTGCTTTAACAATTTGTTTTACTAAAAAAATTTATTCTTTTTATGTTTATGAATAAAAAATTTTGGCATGTGTGTATGTTGTTGAAATGTTACGTTTGTTGTTGTGTTGTTGTTTTGGTTGTGTTGTTTGTGTTTTTGGTTGTTGTGTTGTTGTTGTTGTTGTGGTTGTAAATATGATGGTGGGTTAATACGTTCAAGTTAATATGGGAAAGAATAGTCGGTAATATCTCAGATAATTATCTTGGTTCCTAAATAAATTGAGAAATGTTAATTTTAATTAACATTTCTCAATTTATTCAGGTCAATGTCATTTTATACCTTTATTTATTTATTTAGGAAAATTGAGATTAAGAAAATTAAATGCCCAAAACTCCGCCTTAATAGAAGCAGCAATTCTCATTCGTTAGTTCAATTACAATCGCTTCAAAATATAATTTATTATTATGTATTATTATTTTTTTATTATTATTATTATTATGTATTATTATTATTATTATTAATAATTGATTTTATTATTATTATTATTATTATTATTTTATATGTATATTATTTAATTATTCTCACATAGATCTCACAACACCAATAACGCATGCGATCACTTTGCCTGCAGATCAACAACTAGTAAAACATGTGTAGGTAAATTGCTCTTCCATCCGAGCCCCTAAAACATTACCGTAATCTTGTTTACGGCTCAAGGGGTAAACATCAGAGAACTGTATTTGTTATGCCATCACGGACAGCCAATGAAGTTCGAGGAATGACTCATTAATCTAAATATCTTTTGACACATGAGAAAGGGTATAATTAGATTTATTACTTTGTTCCCTTATGTCCTTAGACACATGAGAAGGGTAATGAGATTTATTACTTTTCTCCCAATATCTTTGACACACGAGAAGGGCATACGAGATTTAATTACTTTGACAACAATCTTTTTGCACATGAAGAAGGGTAACGAGATTTATTAGCTGTTCCGAATTAACTTTTGACACATGTGTGTGTGTGTGGTGTGTGTGTGTGTGTGTGTGGTGTGTGTGTGATATGTTAGGTTTGTTATGTTATAAATATTATTATTGATATAATAATAATAATAAATAATTAAAAATAGATAATGTATATTGAGATAATATAATAATAATAATATAATAATAATAATAATAATAATAATAATAATAACATAATAAATAATAATAATAATAATAATTAATAAATAATAATAAGGGTATAGGTTAAGTTTTTGTTGAGTATTGTTAGGTTTGCCCGAGAATATTGCTAATGTATACGTTTATTCATGAGTTAAAATAACGTTTTTTTGATATGAGTTGCATTTGTGGATGAAGGTAGGGTCCCATTGTCATAGTTTCAAGATGGTTGGTATTCTTTGATAGATTGGGTTAGTTGTTAAGGGATTTTGGTTTAGATAATACTGCTTTAGCTGTTGCTGTTATGGAAAAGTGGGATACATTGAGTTTTGTATGTGTTTTTAGCTACTTCACCTTTGATAAGTATCCGAACTTTGTGATGACGTTAGCAATTATTGCATACGTGAGGTATGTTAGGGTTTGTCGTTGTACATTAATAGTTGCTAAGTGTGTCATGCTGTTATGTTGGTGTGTGTAGCTTTATTAATTGGTGTAAAAAATTTGTTACGTTAGCTATATATTCGTTGTCAGTATGATGATAATTAGCACAAGGTTACATAGAATATTTGTGTAATATTACAATGTTTAATGTTATAAATTAACATTGATTCTGTTAGAGTTTATGCTTGAAAAAGTGTGAAATAGGTTACGTTTTTGTATGTTATGTTAGTTACTTTTACTGTTGTTATAGTGTGGAACTTTGTGTGAATGTTAGCTGATTTTATTCGTGGCTTAAGGTGAATGCTAGGTTTGCCTGTTGTACATTATATCTTAGTTCAAGGGGATTTATGTTAGGCTTTAATATGAGGACAAATCTAATGCTACGTTAGCGAATATTCGTGATCAGTTAGTAAAGAACTTTTATTTTGTTATGTTATACAAGTAAATAATGACAATGAATTCAATAGATCAATAGATGCAATAGTCAATAGATCACTGGAATGGGAGGAGGATAGAGTGGTGTGGATTGATTAACTTGATTTACTGGATTTATCTGCTTTAAGGTATGTAAAAATAAAAAATTTAAGTTATAAATATATAAAAAGAATGAATTTTTTAGGTAAAAACATAATGTTTGGATAAGCAAATACAACAAAATAAATAAATTTTTACTAGTAAAAAACATAATGTTTTAAAGAAACAAAGCAAAATAAAAAAAAAGTTTTTAAAAAAAGTATATAGATTGATCTTTATAACAAATAAAATAACATAATTATAAACTAAAATAAATAAATCCATAAATAATTTTTAACAAAATATAAATATAAAGAATAATAAGGAAATCGTAAAAGAAATACATCTAACAAGGAACGAAATGATTTTTATTATTCAACATGTGAAAAATGTAAATGTCTTCCAGTGACGTTTAGAAAATGTTACATGACTCTGCTTTTCACATCATAGAAATGAGCCAGTCAATGTGACTCAGTAAGTTATTGTCGGATTGATGCAGTCTCTGTGTTGGTCAAGTTAAAAGTGTCTCATAATTATTTTGTCGTGTGTGTGTGTGTGTGTGGTGTGTGTGTGTGGTGTTGTGGGGTGTGTGTATGATAACAAATTCTGATAAGATCCCATATACAGTATATAGTTGGAGTAATCATCAGAAAAAAAAGAATATTCTTCATAATATAATAATAATAATAATAATAATAATAATAATAAATAATAATAATAATAATAATCATAATAATAATATTAATAATAATAATAATAAAACTAACTGTTTAAGATAAAAACATATGTTAAGTAAGGGACAAAAGGGGAACAAAGTAATAAATCTATTTACCGCTTCTCATGTGTCCAAAAGTTATGGGGAACATAATGTAATTAAACTCGTTTACCCGTTCTCATGGTCAAAAGATTATTGGTGTACAAGTAATAAAGTCTCGTTGCTCTTCTCGTGTGTCAAAAGATTTGGGAGTAAAAGTAATAAATCTCATTACCCCTTCTCATGCTGTCAAAAGTATATTGGGAAGACAATGAGATGTGTCGATATAAATCTATTTTACGCTTCTCATGTGTCAAAAGGATGAAGAAGATTAATGAGTGTCATTCTCGAATTCCATTGGCTGTCGCCGTGAGTGGCATAGCAAAATACAGTTCTCTGATTGTTTACCCTTGAGCGTAACAAGATTACGTAATGTTTAGGGGTCGGATGGAGAGCAATTTACCTACCAATGTTTTAGTTGTTGATCTGCAGGCAAAGTGATCGCATGCGTTTATTGGTGTTGTGAGATCTTTTGTTGGAACTAATAATAATAATAATATAATAATATAATATAATATAATAATAATAATAATACATAATATAATGAATAATAATTAAAATATAATGAATAAAATAATAAAATCATAATAAAATAATAATAATAATAATCAATAATGATTGTTTGTGAGCGGAGTTGTGTATAGTAAAGATTGAGATTGCTATGCCGACTTCTGCTGGTAAGTTGAAACTTCTAATTTTGTTACCTTGTTAATGATTATTGTCATTGTATGTCAGTTAGGGCTAGGGTGAGTGGTAGAGAGTATATGGTGGTTTTTTGTGTTGATTGATTTTGTCTTGGAAGTGTAGTTGTTTAGCATTGAGTGTTATGTAAAAGTTTAACCCCTTACTACTTGTTAGAGATATGTTTGAAACAGTGTGTATATATAGTTTCATTTAACTTGAACGTTAAATATATTTAACAAACAACCATACACAACAGAGACAACAAGCAACAACAACAAACAAACCAACATACAGACAGACAAACGTAACATTTCACAACACAACATTGCAAATTTTTAAGTTATAAACATATAAAAAGAAAAATTTTTTAGTAAAAGACAAAATTTTAAAGCAATAAATACATATGATAAGATATTTTTATAGTAAAATAAAACAAATAAATAAATTTTTATAGTAAACACCGAATGTTTAAAGAAAAAAAAGAAAATAATAAAAGTTTTTGTGTATGTTGTACAAAATATGACTTTAGATCAATAAGATCAATGAGATCAATACGATCAATAGATTCACGTGAAATGGGTAGGAGGAGAGTAGCTGGGTAGTTTTGATTTACTGATTTACCTGATTCTGCTTTATTAGGTATGTGAAATTTTGATGTGCAAATGTTTTACGTTTATAGAACATAAATAAGGAAAAATTTTAGTAAACAAACAAAGATACTTTTAAACAAATAAAAGTTTTAAAAAGATTAAGAAATTTCAACTTAGACGGCTTTTGATACTACAGATATTATAAAAATTTAGAAAAAAAAAATATTTAAAGCAAATAAATACAATAAAAAATTAAAATTTAAATTGAAAAAAAATGAAAAACATAAAGAAATGAACTT
The DNA here is from genome assembly GCA_015478945.1 of Trachelipus rathkii. Taxonomy (NCBI): domain Eukaryota; kingdom Metazoa; phylum Arthropoda; class Malacostraca; order Isopoda; family Trachelipodidae; genus Trachelipus; species Trachelipus rathkii. The sequence continues at coordinate 9,780 of JABUQX010050802.1, forward strand.
ATAAGGAAACTTTAAAAATGAACGTTCCTAAACATTGGAAATAGCGTAATACAATAGTATTGTTACGTTGTGGATTAAAAGAAGAACGAGGATTTGATTAAATAGAGAAATGTCTGTTCTGGAGAGTCTTGATAGGTTATCGTGGTAGTTGGTTTTTGAGCTTTGTTTTTAGATTTGGTGGTTGTTGTGCGGGAGGTGGGTGCTGTACCGGCGCCGTTGAGGCGTTGGCTCCAGCACCGGTGCCTTGTAGACCAGTTACTTCTGGTCTTCGCGTCCATTTTTTTTATGATGTTTGTTTTTTTTTTTTTTTTTTTTTTTTTTTTTATTTTTTTTTTTTTTTTTTTGCTTCCATTTGATCCTTCCTCCTTCTTTTATTTCAGTTGGGGAACCCTCCTCCGGAGGGTACAATTCTGGCATTCTTCCTCCTCCTCCTTCTTCCCTCCTTCTTCCTCCTTCCTCAATCCTCCTTCTTCCTCCTCCTGCCGTCTCTCTTGATGCACTCCGTGCATTTCTACTTCTTTTATTTCAGATGGGGAACCCCCCTCCCCAGCTCCAGCTACAGCTCCAGCTCCAGCTCCAGATCAGCTCGGATTCCAATCCTTTTACTCTATCTTTCCTTGGTCCTTCTGTTCTCTGTCGCAGTGCCGTGCATTTTGCGCTATTCCTCTTGGGCTAAGATCCTTCTATCGTGGATGAGGAGATTGCAGTGCACGTGGTGCTGGCTCTCTTTCTCCCGAAGGGTGCACTCGTCCGGACCGTCCAATCCAGGGCAGACGGAGTCTGTCGGCCGGCTCAGCCAGGCACCGGAATAATAGAATACCTTCACTGAAACTATTTAGTTATTATTTATTTATTTATTTTTTATTTTAATTTGAATTTTAATTTAATCTTTTTTTTAAGAAACTCTAATTAAGTTTTTTTTTTTTTTTTTTTTTTTTTTTTAATAAAAAAAAATATTTAATTTTTTTTTTTTTTCGGTTTTTTTTTTTTTTTTTGGGGGGGGGGTTTCCTAGTTTCCAGTTTCCAGTTCCTGGAAGTCACTTCCAGTTCCCAGGTTCCTGGAAGTCCTCCAGGATTCCAGGATTCCAATGCGGCCTCAATATATATCAATGTAAACTACCAGGCGATTTAATCGATCATAGTTTTAATACTTTTTCTTTTTCGATTATATTTTTCAGTCAACCAGAGCACGTAGAAAGACGATTTAAACATCGATATAGGGGTAAAAAACATCGATAAATCGATTGAAACCATCAAAAATGATCTATCGATCATGTTAAAACGCTTCTGAGGGACCAAAAAAACTTCCCTGTTGGGGGGGCTTCCGCCCCCTTTTTGGGCGGTTAATATATCTGAGTCAGGGCTCTTTAAAAACGCTTGCTTGGTTTATGGTGGTTTGATATGTGTTCGTGGTTTGGGTGGTCTTGCGCGGTAGTTTGTTAGACCTTTAAATTCGGTCCTCACCGTACCTTGAATAACCCCTAACCTTGGACACTTGTCAAGGCTTGAAAAACCGATGATGTCTGTCAAATGTTTGCTGCAAATGTGGCAACTTTCGGTTGCAATCTTTCCGGATGTTCAGTTCTGGCTGCTAGTTGTGCACTCCTTACTACTATAGGAATTTTAAAATATGTTGTTAGCACATTGTATAACAGTTTGCCATGGGTGATTTATTTGCCTGTTGTTTCGGTATAGATAATCTATAATGAGGATATCAATTGGATTGAATGATACTTACGATTTAGATTAACGTTGTTGTTATTGTGTGAGTGCTGTATGTAATGTATGACGGATTTTAGGATAAACCCACTAAAAACCAGGGTGTGAAGAAGATACAGTTGGTTTGTTTTGTTGTTTGTCAAAAGAAACTGCGCCATGGTTGTGTTTGTGTTTGTTGATCAAAAAAGACATGGTGTGTGTTGGTTTTGTTTGGTGTGTGTCTTGGTATGATGTGCTCGCTGGGCTATAGGAGGTGATGGGTTGCATGTCGTGTGAGTTGATTTGTTGTGGTTTTTGTAGTGAGTATGTGGTTTTGGATGGTGAGTGTATGAGTATCTGGATATATGTGTGGATTTTATAGTGTTTTAGGGTATTGTATGAAGTAGGTCATTTTATCATATATTTGTTAGGATTTAATTATTATATATAGGTTGTATATATTAATTATTATATATATATGATATATATATATTATATATATATATATATATATATATATATATATAGGCAGCATGAATATTTACCTCCCATAGGGCTCCCCTTCAGGGGGGGTAATTGGCCCATGAAAATAGGCAATACCTGTAAGAAGGATCAAATTTGATTGCAAGAGGAGCGAAGGATAAAGGAGTCCGGTGCCGGAGTAGCAGGGACCCCCTTCCGGAGGGGAAAGGGATCCCGCCTGAAAAAAGAAAACAAATGACGAGAATACATTAAGAGAAGTGGAGAAAGGAGAGGGATTCGTAGTCAGAGAAGGAAAGAGTTGGAGGAAACCATAATTGGAGAAGGTGTCTGAGTCAGTCTAAAACCTACTAAAACAGTGTTTATATTATTTCAACAATGATATTATAGCTACCACAAAAATTAAACCTACTTCCAATTATATTTTCTGTATAGTAATAACCATAACAACCTATAGTACTTAAATTTCCTTTGATAATTTTACAGCAAATATGTAGTAAATATTTCTCACTGTAGGTCAAAATAAACATACAAAAAAGTAATTGGTATCAATAACTGAAGTAGGTTCGCCTCATTTATTAATCGGTGTTATAGTGATTACTACATATATCGGTGTTGTTTGTAGAATTGTTATGTAGTAGAATTACCAACTATTGGGGTTACAGGAATGTTAACCACTTTCGAAAAAATATTTAAACTACTAAAAATGTCAAACCTACTCCATATGAAAGTTCATTGAACAACTCAATAAATAGTAAAAATTTAACCAGGTAAATTCGTAACATAAACTAACGGGTAGTAAAATGTACTAAAAAAATAGTTAAATACTGCTTACTACTTCTAGTAGTTAAAATTTTACTACTATTTTTCTAAGTATTATATATATATATATATATTATATTATATATATATATATATATGATATATAATATAAATATATATATATATATATATATACACTTCGTGTTGGTTTGTCTCGTATTTTTGTTTGACTGGGATATTTCGTGCCGGGTTGTTGGTTACGTGTGGTGGCACACTATATATATATATATTATATATATATTATAATGGATTATATATATATAGTATATATATATATATAATATATATAATTATATTATAATAATAAGTATATATATGGTCGCGTCAGGATAAGCCGTCATATGTATCTTAAAAACTATTAAAGCTACAGTAAAACGGAATACATTGTTGGAATGCTGGTCCAATTTTAGTGCGAAAATTCGTTAAAACAAAAAAAAAAAAAAAAAAAAAAATCTCAAAAACTACATATAGCTACAGCGAAAAGGAATACAGTTTTGGAATCCTGGTAAAATTTATGCGAGGTTTATATCTAAAAAAGAATAGAAAAATAAAAAAATTATTGTTAATAATTTATTTGTAATATGATTAGAAGGCCTATTTAGAGACGTTTTTTTAATTGGTTTCTCGTTAAAATAAATAGACTTTCTATTAACTTTTGTTTGTTTTTTTTTTACTAAAGAATACTCCAAGGATATACGCCCCGATTGGCAGGCAGTCAGGGTCTCTCGGCCTTCCGGGGAACTACGGGGTAAGGATTATTTCCCCCCCCATCTGGGGAGGGTCTCGGAACCCCGGCTCTTTGGGTATTTTGGGTGGCGCGGGGGTGTCCTCGCCCCTCCTAGCGGGTATGGAAAACATCCCCCCCTATGTTCCCGGCGGCTTCGAGCCCACTATGTGCCGTAAAACAAATTTAATCAAGAAAGTCCTATGTTATTTTAACGAGCAACCATAAAAGGTCTCTAAATAGGCCTTCTAATCATATTATTTATAATTATTAAAATAATTTTTTTTATTTTTTTATTTTTTTACATTTTCCCAATGTGAAATTTTACCAGGATTCCAAAAATGTATTCCTTTTCGCTGTAGCTATTGTAGTTTTTTGAGATATATATATATATAGTATTATATATATATAATATTATATATATATATATATATATATATATATATAATATATATATGATATAATAATATATATATATATATATATATAATTATATATTATATATTATAATAATTATAATAATATATAAATATATAAAATATATATATATATATATATCATTATATTATATATATGATAAATGATATATATATATATATATTTTAACATTTTTTGCACTAAATTGGACCAGCATTCCAGCAATGTATTCTGCGTTTTACTGTGGCATTAATAGTTTTTTAGATACCATATGACGGATAATCCAGACGCTGGCCTATATTACTATATATATATATATATATATATATATATATATATATTATTATATATATATATATAATATATATAATAATACTATATATATAATATATATATAATATATATATATATATATATATATATATGTCTCTTTTGAGCAATGGCAGAGTCCTCAGCCCTAATTCCTCAGAGTTGAATGGGAATTCACCAGGGCAGATCCAAATTTAAAGACCAACATGCGCCCGAAACTGGGTTGGAAAAGGTCCAGATATTAGCCAAAAAGATCTATGAAATAGATGAATAATGGTGTATAGATGATATGAAAGTGTGTTCCAGACTTTGCAGGTGGAGTACGTGTAAGATTGAGCATAGTGGTTAAGTCTGGGGTCAGAGTTGGATAGAGAAAGTATGAGACTGTGTATGAAAGGCGTGTCACACGAACCTTTCTCAATGGAGGAGGTATGTGACTGAAAAGTTCAGAAGGGGAGCGTAATTTATAATAGCTAAACAGAATTAAGAGAGTGACGCGACAATTCGACGGGTAGAGAGAGAGAGAGAGACTGGAGAAGTGAGTGAGAGGAGGAGAGTTAATGGGACGAAAAGCCCGTGACTTTGCCTTTTCAAGAAGAGCTGTGCGAGTAGAACCACCCTAGATGTGAGAGGCATACTCCATACAGGAGCGAACGACACCCCCTATAAGGAGCAAGCAACTGGGGCTTCGTGAAAAAATTTTGAAGGCGCTTCAGAACATCCAACCTTTTATAAGCTTATTTAGAAAGAGAAGTAATGTGATCTTTCCAATCAAGGTCACGAGAAAAAGAAACACTAAGAATATTAAGGGTAGACGAAGGTTTGAATTTTGTGCTTTCGAAAATGATGTTATAGTTGTGTGAAAGATTATGCCGAGTAGAAAGATGGAGGAGAATTGAGTTTTTGGGCATTAAAGACAACCCTGTTCTTAATGCCCCACTAGGGTATTCGAGAACGATCAGAGTTAGTTGTTTCAAGACCTCCTTTCCAGCTTGAGCTAATTTTTTTGGGGAAGGACGACTTCAATATAAAAGGAGAATTGTGGGTGGAATCGTCGACATAGGAGTTGATAGGTAATAAATTAATAGAGATGTCATTGATGAAAATTAGAAGGAGAGTTGGGAATGAAACAGAACCCTGAGGAACACCACTATTTATAGATTTAAAGGGATAAACAGTGGCTGTCTGCAACAGCTGTTATGGAACGACCGGAAAGGAGATCAGAGAGAAAGACAGATACCGTTAAGATGGAAGTTTAGAAATCAAAACTTTGTGCCCAACTCTATCGAAGGCTTGCGATATGTCCAGAGCCACAGCGAAAGATTTATCGAAATGCCGAAGGGAAGAGTATCAAGAATCAGAAAGGAGAGGAAGAATATCACCAGTAGAGCGCTTCTTGCAAAAGCCAAACTGGATATCAGATATGAGATTAGAAGAATTGAGATGATTCCAAATCTTCTTGATGAGGATAAATTCGAAAGCTTTAGAAAGAACAGAGGTTTAAGCGATAGGGAAGATAGTTGGATTTTGAAGAGGGGCTCTTTTTACGGCAAGAGCTGAATGAACGCACTCTTCCAGTAGGAAGGGAAAATTGAAGTAGAAAGACAGAGACGAAATAATTCAACAAGGCAGAGAGTGTAAGCTCAAAAGCACAAGTTTTGAGAACCATAGGAGGAATACCGTCAGGGCGGTACGTCTTCTTAGTGTTAAGCTGAGAGGAGAGAGAGAAGAGAGAGAGAGAAGAGAGAGAGAGAGAGAGAGAGAGAGAGAGAGAGAGAGAGAGAGGAGGAGAGAGAGAGAGAGAGAGAGAGAGAGAGAGAAAATAACTTCTTTAGAATAAATTACAATATTCTGCATAAAGGAGTTGGAGGAAGGTGAAGGAGGAGGAAAAGCTCCGGAATCTTCTAAGTTAGAATTAGAAGCAAAGTTTGAGCCAAGAGCTAGGCTTTAACGGAAAGTAAAATGGTAGTTGTAGTCGAAAGATACTAGAGGAGAGAAAGAAGAGAAAGCATAGTTAGAGTTAACATTTTTTTGCAAAATGTCAGAAAGTGAGAGAGGGAGGGAGGAAGAGTAACCAGAAAGATTATTTCAATTTGTACGGAGAAAAAGGTTTTACTGTCACGGAGAATAGGTTTTTCATGATTCTGGGATGAAATATAAGCTGCGTGAGTTCCTGAAGTTTGAAGATGACTTTTATTCCATAAGGCACGCCCGTGGTGGGAATAGCACGAGAACAAGCAGAGGTTAAACCAATATTTGTTAGGTTTAGTTTAAGAAAAAAAAAATATTGAAATAAATGCCTCCATGCCAGAGCGAATCACCTCGGTAATGCCCTCACCAAACTCCGAGGGAACACCCCTACGGAAGTAGTAATTCCACCTCCTTCAGGTATTATATCAAATCAGAGATCTATTTATCCTAAATATAGTTAAATTTATGAACGATAATATTTTTAACCACAATTAAATAGCTGCACTACGATAAATTCTACTTAAAATGGCCATATAATAATAATAATATAATAATAATAATAATATAATAATAATAATAACTAATAATATAATAATAATAATAATAATAATAATAATAATAATAATAATAATAATAATAATAATAATAATAATAATAATAATAATAATAATAATAATAATAATAATAATAATAATAATAATAACTAATAATAGCGGTAATAGTAATAATAATAATTATTATTAATTACAATAATCATAAATTATAATAATTATAATAATAATAATGATGATGATAATAATGAAGAAGTAATAATAATAATAGCAAGGATAGTAATATTATTAATTACAATACTTTTAATAACATATTCCATAGAAAGAATTATATTTTTTTCGCTTCTTCTTCCACGCTAATAACTCGTTCATTTGTGTTTATAATTCAGCGAAGAAGGTATTGGGCTTTGCTTCGCTGCTTCGCGAGTCCTATTAATAATCTCTAAAAGCGAGCGCAAACCGAATCATGGCGATCTACTTGTACGAGCAGAAGAGCCGCTAATGAGATTTTTACGAGTCGATGATAACCACTTCTTATGAACATCAAGGCTATATACAGTTACGCGCATACACACATACACATAAATGTAAAGAAGGCTTTGGCGTTTTATGGGGAGCATGAATGTCTGAACGGTAATTAAAATCTTGTGAAAGGGAAGAATACTGTTTATGAGAATGGTTGGACTTTCTATAGCATTAAAATCATAATGTAAGGAAAAAAATAATTAAAATGAGGTGTATGACAGACGTGAAAGCTACCAAGAGTTCAAATACGAAACAAACAAGCTATATATGCAAACAAACTTTTTTACAATCCAATATACTTTAGAGACTTGAGGGGTTCTTTCTTGTGATCGAACCCGCAAACTTCAACGCATGAACCTTTCAAACCAAAGCGTATTTAAAGCTTTTTCGTTTTGTAAAAGCGGTCATGAAACACTTAAACGCTTCCGTTATTTTACGAGTAAACGAAAAGAAATTCTCGAGCTTTGTTTGCGTCATTGCTTTGGGTTTAACCTTAAATGTAAGGAATTAACTCAAACATATAAATACTTTTCGTACAGTAAGAGAATCTGAAATTACTTCTATAAACTAACAGCATGTCTTTACTTTTCAAAAAATTATATTAAAATTATGGAAATATATCACAACACAAATCAATCTAGGTACATCTTATGCCTGGCAGGTTCATTGTAGAGCGTCTGTAATTGAACGTTATTTTATCGTACGGTAAATAAGTAAAAAATATGTATATGAAAAAATTTTAGCAAGTGTAGAATATTTTTTTTTAATAATTATAATAATAAAAATTCATCTGTTTGAAAACGGTTAATATACAGAAATTTTACGCTGTATAACCTTCGCATAAATTTAGAATATTCTCCTAAATTGATAAGACAAAAAGAGAGAACACGTATCATACCAGTCTTTCGATTCTATGAATGATTCTTACAGACGTAAGAATATTTTCTTTGAAGTTTTTTTAAGGTAAATTTTTATTTTCTATTTTTCAAACGTAATGTGAATTTTCCTATAAAGAAACTAATAAAGAAGACATCTATTGACAAGAGTACAGTGCAGCTTGCACCATGTTGATGCATTCATGTGCGGCGGGTGACATTAAACTATTAACAAACTACTGTAGAGTAGCAAAATGAAATGCCAAAAAGCTACATTAGGCAGTAACATCATAAAATGCTTTCAAAAAGATAGGGATTATGTATGTTCGGATAATTAGGTATGAGCAAAATGAAATAACCTGGGGTGTTATGTAAGAAGATGTCTAATGTTCATGTATACTGGAGAAAAAATAGCAAAATGGAGTGTGGAGTTTATATGCCGACAATCAATTTCAGATAAGGGATCCTCTACGTATGCTGGAGGAGAAACAGCAGAATGAAGTTGGTACTTATGTTGACAGAATCAATGGTAAAGTTTACGAGTGTTTAGAGCAGCGTTCTATTGGTGCGAATTAGTGGATTATAAAATCTTTTGCGAAAAGAATAGCTTAAAATGGGTTATTCTTGGACACTTGCCTAGTTTTGTGAAGAATTTTTCACTAGGAGTTTCTTGCATATTTATATGCTAAATATATGGTAGTTGAAGAACGTTAGACAATGAAAGAGAGATTTGAAAGTTAAGAAAATAAATTACCTATACTAAACTCTAAATTTTGGAATTGAATTTATTGCTGAGCGAAAATAACTCTTTAAGACATTTAAAAGCAATTTAAACCAAGTTGAAGACCTTTTAAGAGTGAAAATATGTAATCGAAAGTAACATGGTTTGGAAGTAGTATTCGCAACTCATCTATTTAATAATCAGATACTAAATTAATAACTTAAAAATAGTGAGAAAAATAATCTTAAAAAACCAAAACAGTATAAGGATTATAGAAATAAATGATATAAGTGAAAGTATGTATAATTGAAAAGTAAAGAAATAGGTGGAAGTGCATATGTAGTTTTTACAGAACTGTTTGGCATTCGTATGATTCAGATGAATGAAGAAAACGTTAACAACTTCTTTGTAGAATACGCTTAGCAGGAATGTAACACACATTAAATAGTCTTTATTACGGGAACCTGAATGCGAAGGTTAGGAACTAAAGAACTAGGTACGTAGTTGGTCTTTGGGATTTACTTGTCAGGAATAACGGAGAAGAAAAGTGATTAGAATGGTACAATGGGAATGGCAAATAGAAATCAAATTTTCTAGAGAGAGTTCTCCTCATCTCGATATGTAAAGTGTAAACTTTTAATTCAAAGAAAATAAAAAATGAATAAATAAATAAAAAAATTGAAAACTATTGCTTCAGAAATGCATTGGCGGAAGTTGCTAGTTGAATACAAAAAACAGCTACTACTAAAGAGGGTTGCAAAGTGATACACCATGCTATATAGCAGCAATTAACATTGCTAAAAAGATGGATATAAAGACTAACTGCAATGTTTTATTAAAAATTATATATGAAACTATGAAAGTTGAACAAGAGAATAAAAACAACTGAATGAGTGGTGGCTACCACAAGAACCAATTAGAGACTCAAATGGAATAGTTATTTCAAAAATTAAAAGGAAATTTTAGCATAAAAGAAAAAACACACGTAGGAGTAATTAATCGGTTTATAATGATCTCCTGTGTTTCCCGTCACAAGTTGAATGAGTGCACTCTTCCAGCATGCAGCTGGAACCCTTAGAAGCCAATAGGGAGAGACAAAATTGCTATCAAGGAAGGGAGTGAAATCAGAAGCACAAAACTTTGGAACCACGTGAGAAATGCCCCACAAGACCCATATGCCTTCTTAGTTTTAAAGTCCGAGAAAGCATAAATCATGTTTTTTGATAAAATTGCAGTACTTAAGATGAAGTAAAGGAGTAATAACACTAAAAAAATTTAAAGTGATAGAGACAAAAGTTTGAGGGAAAATTTTACTTTAAATAGAACTTTAAATAACTGTTGAATCATCAAGATATATAATTAAAAGCCGTTTGTGAAGCCTGTTGAAGAGAGGTTAATCTTAACAAAACGGGAATAAGAAAAAGGAATGACAATGTTTCACCAATTAATTTTAAAAAATTAGCCACAGAGAACTCGGTGGTAAAGCTCAAATCCCACAAACCAGGGACCATCCACTTTAAAACGATGATTGGGGTGGGGGTAGACAGCTAGTATGAAGTTTTTCCACTTCAATCAAATCCAGGAAAATTGTTATTGGCCAGATCTTTATAATGTAGAAAGAAAATGTTTTTGTCTGCATTAACAGCCCTAATGCATGTAGTGGAAGATCAGATTATCTTTTGAACATTTCATAGGGTAGAAAATTAACAGAATGGGGCACAGAACCCCAATGAAAGTTTCAATCTGGGTTGCGAAGCATAGAATCGGAATCGCGTGGTCTCATGGCTTTGGGTGGAGCCGGTGCAGAATATGAAGGGGTCCCGGACCCGCATATTTTAAAAGATAGAATTGGAGCTGAAAATTTTTAAAATTGTGGAGCCGGAGCCGGCATAAAATTTTACCGCAGCCCAGGTTTCAACCTCCCATGGCATTCTCTGAATCCAGTGAGTTATTTATACCTCTCTTATGTCCTTATATCCAACGTTATATATATATATATATATATACTATATATATATAATAGTAATATATTAATATAAATATTTATATTATATTATATATATATATTATATATTATATATTTAATTATTATATATTATATATATAATATATATATAATACAGTATATATATATATATAATATATATATTATATATATATATTATATATATATATATATATATATCATAGTATTATATATTATATAGACGCAGTTATGATTATATATATTATTATATATATATATATATATATATATATATATATTATATACTATATATTATCACTTGCTCAGACAAAAAGTACTCTAATTAAGATCGTAAAAGACGTAGGCAACTTTGAGAAATAAGTGAGTTAATGAGTTTTTAATGTGGTTTCGACCCCGAAGAAGGAAAAACAATTCTCGCTATCAAATTAAGGGGCAATTAAGGCTAATATTATGGCTATATTTGGTCGAATTATTGGATTGTCTAGTGGTATAGCAATTCGATATATTATATATATATATCATAATATAAGCAATATTATGGATTTATATATATACTATTTATATGATATGTTAGTTAGGGGTAGTAGTAATACTATATATAGGTTATAGTATAATATATAGGACTATTATATATAAATATGGTGTTAGACAGGTATATAGTATATATATATATATAAATATTAGTATATGAGGTAATATATAGAGTAGGAATATATAAGTGTAGTATTTACTGGGTGGTATATGATATAAGGGTCTAGGTGGCTTATGTAGTAATGATATATATATATATATATATATTTATATATATATATATATATTATTATATATTATAGTATAATATATTATATATACAGTATATATATATATATATATATCTATAAGTATATAAATATATATAAGTATTATATATATACTATATTATAGTATATATATTATACTATAGTATACTATATATATATTATAGTATATATATATATTATATATATATATTATAATATATTAATAGATATATATATATAGTATATATAATATATATATATTATATAGTAGTATATATAATATATATATATACTATATATATATATATTATATAATTATTTTTAATAAAAATACTATTTTTTATCATGGATAGTTTATAGTTGTATATGACTAGTAGTATGACTATAGGGTTATATAATGAATATAGCAGCCAGCTTACTGATGTCGCCTTTAGTTTGGTTATGGTTTAATGGTAGGCCTCGACCTGAGGTACAGAATTAGGAGGTGTGTCAGGTCAAAATTTTTCTGTTGCATTTATTTTAGGATCAGTTTAGTCGTAATTTAATTTCTGATCAGTCGGTCGCATTTATTTTCTAATCATTTCTCTCTTGTTTAATCATATTCAGGGAGACCTCCGTTCGCTTTACGCCTATCTTTGTGAAAAGGTTAACATTGGCGTTCATCGCTAGAAATACAACAGTATTGCTGTATATCAAGCCGGAGAGTTCAATGTTAATATTAAATTAAACATAGCAGTGTAACAATACTATTAAAATGTTTGATTACAAATGCTCCTCACTTTAGAGCTATTTTTGAGTAAATTCCTGCAGGTATCTTAATTATGTGTGTAACTTGACTTTCCAGCCAAATAAATTAAGGTTTCAACTAATATGGTTTCAACATAAAATTAATCAAATAGCCTCAAAATACGAAGTGACAATCAAATTAAACATTGTGCTTCTTTATCTGGGTTTTAAACATTGTGCTTCTTTATCTGGGTTTCAATCAATGATGTAAAACTTAGTTCACGCTTTTGAGCCTTTTAGATAGACACACCATCGACCGTCCAAGTGAGATAGTGATAGTGAGAGAGATGTGAATATGGTCCATCAGCACCAACAATTAATCAAAATCATGCAAAGAGGAATCAAATTTCAAAATCCTTCAAAGATGAGCTTCGAACCTCTACCACCTATTATTTAATCATCTTTGCGCTAGGGATCGTCACACTCAGATGAAGGAGAATATTTTTTCAAGAAGAAGCAAATATCTTCAAGATTCTGGTGAGTTTGTCCTTTAATTTCCAGCGCAGGCGATATTTAGAAGTTAAATTTATTTCCATAGTTTTTAATATATTTACTAAAAGCTTCCCTTTTCGTATCACAATTAGAGGAAGTGAACAATTCAAAGCTCGTATTAAAAATTCCATCATTAGGCAATATTCCATTGTAGCAGATCGAGTTCTAATCTTCTATTAGTTTTTTTTTGGGGGGGAAGAAGGCTATTAAACTTTGAATTAATTAAAAAAGAATAAAAGAACTTTTATATGATTGGTTTAAACCCTCTCTCTCTCTCTCTCTCTCTCTCGTCAGATCTCTCTCTCCTCTCTCTCTCTCTCCTCGTCTCCTGCTTCCTCTCTCTCGTCCTCTATCGTCTCTCCGTCGTCGGATTACAAGATCTCCGACTTGACCTACGTCTCTCTCTCCTCTCTCTCCTCGTCGCTCTCTTCTAGTTATTCTATATATATGTTATATTATATAGTATATATATATATATATATATATATATATATTATATATATATATATATATATATATATATATATATATATATATATATATATATATATTATATATTATATATATATATATATATATATTATATTATAATATGATATATATATATATATAATATATATATTATATATTATATAATATATATATATATGATATTAGTATATATATATATATATACTATATATATATAATATATATATATCACGAGTATATATATCGAGAAAGGGACCTTTTCTAAAAAAAAAACTTAAAATATAGGAACCGAATTTGAGACTTTCGCCACGCATATTCTTTACATGAACACTATGGATCGCTTTTCAAATGTCAGGGACAAGTGCTTGAAAAGAATGGTTAAAAAAAATAATTAAAGGCATATTGTTATATATTATTAAGGATATTAATATTCAAGTGCATATGTTTTATAGTAAATGTGTTAATATTCAATTTCACACCCGTTCACGGGTCGGAGGATACGGGAGCCAGAGTTCTGTTAGAGTTCTGTTCTGTTAGTTCTGTTCTGTTAGTGTGTCTTGCATTTGTGTCTTTAATGTTTTCTGATGAAGGCATAACGGTTAAGTTTTTGATCAGATTTGGTCAGAGAAAGTATGTGAATATGTAAAAAACCTTGGTCCTTGAGACACTCGAAATCTCAAAACAAGGAGAATACGACCAAGAGAAATATTTGCTGGAATAGCTCTGGTATGAGAAGAGGAATAGAATCAAGTAGGAGAGGGTCAGCTTGAGCAGGAGAATTTATGTCGAAAACCCTAGACTCCACTCTTTCAATAACAACTGAATGAGTAGAATAATCAAAGAAATATGTTTGTATGCTCCAATCAGATTTGAACAACACCCTTATATATGAGCAAGCAACTGGAGTTCTGTGAAAACAAATCTAATGGGGCCTCAAAACACCCGAACTTCTAGAAGTACGTTTAGTGAGAAATATTTTGATTATTCCAAGAAAGCGAAGACGAAAGAGAAACACCAAAAATATTATGGACGGAGAAAATTTTGAGTTGTGCTTTAGAAGAAGGGGTTATAGCTGTGTGTCAAGATTAAATAGATGTACTATTGTACGATCTGAGTTTTTGATATATTGAAAACTTTCAGGTTTTCTCTGCCCCATTTAGAAATACAAAAAAGTCATAGGTCGGTTACTCCAAGTCCACCCTTTAAACATTTGTAACTAGTTGCTGGTGTTTTGGTGCTTTTAGGAATGAAAAGAATAATAACGAAGAACATAGATGCCTATAACATTTTACAAACTTTGTTAGCATTTACCTATTCTAGTGATCAATATATAAATCACTATTTATCAACATTAAAATTAAAATATCATAATAATTGACTAAACTAATAGTGCAAATTTCATATTTAAAAGTTTCCCCCTTTAATTTTGATTCCTTTAAATAAACAAAAGAAAATGGGGAGAAACGTCGGTAAAACCCATTTAAAATTTAAATGACTCGATTAACTCATACTCTTTGCCATTTGGAAAGGGGAAAAAACCTCTCGACACACTTCCATATTGAAGTTTACTTGATTTATTTTTGTTTCAAATCTTGAAGGGAACTCATTCTTTA
>JABUQX010050802.1:27500-44798 GCA_015478945.1 Trachelipus rathkii
TGTGTGTGTGTGTGTGTGTGTGGTGTGTGTGAGAGAGAGAGAGAGAGAGAGAGAGAGAGAGAGAGAGAGAGAGAGAGAGAGAGAGAGAAGAGAGAGAGAGAGAGAGAGAGAGAGAGAGAGAGAGAGAGCCATAAGAAGTGAACAAGAAAAGCAATACATCAAATAAGTTAAATGTCTGAAAAAAAAGCAAGTAAGAAATTGAAGTAATTAAAATAACAGATTAGGAATGAACACGAAAATAGAAGAGAAAAGCGCATTATCACATGCAAAGACCCTAACCCCCCCCCCCTCCCCCAAGCCATTCCCCAACTACTCCCCCTCCTCCCTCTTATAACTAAAAAAAAAAATCCCTTATCTTAAAGAAAAACTGAGAATAATCCATCTTTGCTCTTGCCTTTGTTCTCAAGATTTTTCTTTAAAGAGCTTACATATTTCTTGAATTTTCTCTCTCTCTCTCTCTCTCCTTCTCGCTTGATTTGCATAGAATGCATATTAATGAATCCAGAGAGTGTTCAATTGATGCTTTAAAACTTTAATCGATTTTCATTCCTTTTAAATCCTTTCAATAGATTTTAGTTAATATATATATATATAATATATATAATTATATATATATAATATATATATATATATATATAATATATATCATATATATTATATATATATATATATATATATATATTATATATTAATATATATATATATTATTATATATTATATATATATATAGAGAGAAGAGAGTGAGAGAGAGAGAAGATGAGAGCAGAGAGAGAGAGAGAGAAATGGAAAGCCCTTGGATTAATTTTTTTTTCTTTTATTTAGTTACACAATATCTAGAAAAACACATATGACTTAAAAATCAGGGATCTTCATAAAACACGTTAATAATAGTTACCCAAAGATTGCAAGCTTGTCGTCTCCATCGGGAGACCTCTCAGGCAAAGGAACAGCGCATCTGAAAACTGCTAACGTAGAATGTAGATTTATCTGCCATACATATATTTATATATATATATATAATATAATATAATTATATATATAATATATATATATATAGTATATATATATATATCATATCATATCATATCATCGGGGAGACCTCTTCAGGCAAAGGAAAAACGCATCTGAAGTCTGATACTACGTTAATGTAGTTTATATTATATATATATATATATATATATATATATATATATATAATATTATATATATATATTATATATATATAATATATATTATATTATAATAATATATATATATCTTTTAGTTATATATATATATATATATATATATATATATATATATATATATTCATCAAAACATTTTATTTTTTCTCGGTTACTTGATAATTAATTAGTATTTTATTTATTATTTGAGCGAGTGCAAGTGCTTGCAAGGCAGTAATTTTCTGCCTATTTTTCAGTGATGGCACAGGCACCCTCAATTCATGCATTTTATTTTATGGCACCCCATCCATTTTTGTTTAAAACTTCTTCCCAAAAGATCGTGTGTAAATAAAATGCGAAACAATCGATCAATAGTATAAGTAAATTGTACTAGCCCTAGTTTAAATTCAAATATTTGATCAAAATATTAAAGGATAAAGTAAAGAAGGTTACAATCCCTGAGTTCGAGGCTACAAGAAGGAGGAGGATACCATCCACGAGCACAAGACTACAAGTAAAACACAATTCTGCAATAAGCAGCATATTTAGATCTCTATGAAATAAATAAGTAAAACTAACCTGCACACGCTTGGTCTTGATGACAGATTATTTTTATATTAGATGCAATTTTGTTCAAACATACTCTTCTCTTTTGTTAGTTTTATATTTGTGAGCCCAGAAAATCCCAATTCCAACTGGCAAGATAATAGAAAATTGCAATATCATCACCACTCTTATTTTGCGACAAGAGGATATTCATCAATAATATATCTAACCAGAATTCGTGAAAGAGAGTTCTCCACTATGCTCTAATTTGAGAGTGCCATCAATAGCATCTCAATTAATTTCTCTTCTTCCGTAAGACTTAAAGTATATAGTAGACTTTGATATAGATTAGGGTTGGCGAACGCACTGGTGCGGTGCGGTGCATGGTGAGCGTTCATAGATGGTGCGCGTTAGTTGATATTAATACAGTCCTATGTACTGAAAATCGATAGTGCGGTGCGGTGCGGAAGAAAAAATAAACGTGCGGTGCGTGGCGACACGAGAAAATTAACGGTCGCGGTGCGTGCGGGGCGGTCCGGGCACTTTGATCGCAACACAGCACCGCACCAGTTTCCCCAACAAATTTCGAAAAAAAATAAAATGAAAGAATAATTGAGTTTGGTAGTATAATCTATTATATTTATAGATGCTATTAATAAATTTCTCAATTAAATTATGTCCGAAATTTTGGATAATATTGTTTTAATTATGTATATTATGTTAAACTTGATCAAGATTAACGAGGCTATTTTATGTAGATAATTGTGATATTCTTAGATTGGTTATTATAATTACTGCCGTTCTGCTGAAGTTTTATTAAGCTAGCCGAGCTCAATCAAGCAAAAAGAGAGGAGACTAGGCAAGTTTACAAGACAAGTTTTTTTTTTTTTTTGAAGCATAGGCAAAAAACTAACGAGTCTGTACGATCATGTTAGGTTTGTGCAAACACGCTACACGGTCTCGCAAAATATCATTGTTCCAAAGTTATCAAGAATTCACAGATGCTAGCGCCAAGCAAAAGCTCGCCGATGTGACGATGTTGAATTTCGTCCATCATAAATGGATACAGAGTGAAATAACAATTGTAACGAACCATAAATTTAGAGGAAAAAGATCTCAAATCGTCACATTTCATCAATTTTGAAGTCTTGACTGACAGGTCCTGAGGATATCAATACTCTCTCCA
The DNA here is from genome assembly GCA_015478945.1 of Trachelipus rathkii. Taxonomy (NCBI): domain Eukaryota; kingdom Metazoa; phylum Arthropoda; class Malacostraca; order Isopoda; family Trachelipodidae; genus Trachelipus; species Trachelipus rathkii. The sequence continues at coordinate 30,396 of JABUQX010050802.1, forward strand.
GAGTTATTACGTCAGACGGATGAACAAACAAGATTGTGCTGATACGCGTACAACATGAAAAAATTCTTTCACGCTATTTTGTAACATGAACAGCGTAACATTTTATTGAAAAGAACAGATTTGGCTTATTTTGTAACACACGTATCAAATGGGTGGAAATTGGCGAATTTTGGCACTTCCAACAATTCCCATTGGTTGGGCGTTATACAATTTTACGCCCAAGTTTCTTTGTAAATGTAGTTCGAGTATGGTTTGGGGAGGTGGAGGTGAAGCAAGTCGTGATAGAGAATAGATAGATGTGTTAAGTTAATACGATTAATACTATATATAGTATGATATTATACAATCAATTATAGTATATGTACGAGTATAAAACTTTTAACTATCAATATAAACATAAAATAGTTATATATATAATGATAATATAACTATATTATAGCAAGTAATATATATAGGTATAAAATATTATTTATATATATATACATATATATAATATATGAATATATATAGATAATATTAGTAGATTATATATATAACTAATATACCTAATATAGTATATATATAGATATATAATTAGGTATAAATATATAAAGATAACTCGATTAATTTTTAGATTCGAAATAAATAAATTGCAAAATAAAAAAGAAATAAATTAAAAAAAAGTATGTATATGCGTACAAAGTCTTTAATATGGCCACATCAGTGTAAAAAAATTGCCCTCAGCCTATTGTTGAGTTGGGAGAACTACGTTTAAGACGCCCGACTAATGTAACTTGTCCCACTATGAGATTATGATAGTGATATGAATGTACTTATGAAGTAAAGTGGAGTAACCGAGGATAAGCTTCCTTGGCTCTAATTATAGGCTTGCAACTCTGGTCTCAGGGAATCTGAGAAAACTGGTTAACAAGGAAAACTAGCCACATCAAATTTGGCTTGTACCTAAGTAGTGGCGACGAACCGAGCAAAATCACGTAAGATGTTACTTCGTTTTTGACATGAATGTGCATGGTTCCCTTCAATACAACATTGGAACCCGTATTCCAAAACCTACCGCCAGCGCGCAATCCCAGATTCCTCATTGCAGATACTACCCGTACCTACAACTCCCGATGAATTACTTTGACATTCGAGACGGAAGTGGACCCCGGATCATAGACACAGGAGGATGGAATCGCTGACTTCTGAACCATCAGCATATATGAACAGTTACATCATGAATCAACACAGGATGAGCTTACGATCTGTACGAGAGAATCTAAAAACCTCACCGAAACAGAGCCAGAAGCGCTGTCTAAGCTTCAGGGGCTAGAAATCTATAGATAAAGCGTTAGGAACATTAGTTTGCTATTGTTGAGGCACAGACAGCGACAAGTTTTCACGAGCAATTTGGGGAGAAAGATGGCAGTGATATTGCTGATGTAAGCCACTTGGACATGCATTGGGATCAAGAGCATAACAATAGTCATAGAATAGCGAAAGGATACGTACGGAAATAGAGTCATACTTAGCCATTTTGACCGTACATCCACATAAATGGCACATTTTGGGAAACCTCGGATGATCATTGGACCATACAGGCAGCAACAGGGAACAAAAATCTGTTGCTCCTCTCGAATGATAGCCGCGGACATGAAAAAATCACTACCTCGGAAAAAAGTACCTCAAACGAACATATTCAAATCCCTGGACCAAAAAAACTCACGATCACCATTGTGATCCGACATTTGTTTTCTTCCTTGCATTAAACTGGTTTGATGAAATATGTTAAAAGCCTAAAAAAGAAGTATGTGGCATTCTGGCATCTCAGACACAAATCACAAATTTACAGTGATGCAAAGATAGAAAGAACAGGTTGTTTTAGCCGCCGGAAATAAAGATCAATCTCTCCGAGGATGGAACGAAAGGAAACTGTCAGAAGACAAAGCGCGACCTGTCTAGCATTCATATATATTTTTGTAATTTCCTTGGAAATTGAAGAAAGCGAAAACTAGAATATCTGTACGTACATGGCTTGCTCGTGATATAAGGTTCATGTCTTTAAAACTACCACTTAGATCACAGACCTTTCCCCAACCCTGGCGTCGGAGGAGACATGCTGAAAGGGGTCCCCAACATTACTCAGAAAAGCGTTCAGAAGAGTGGAAGAAGTAGCTGATAAATATGCTAGTGTTTAAGGACACAACCAACAGATTTCAGAAGAGGAAACAAAAAATAAAATCAGGTTTGGGTGGTTTGCCATGCTATAAAACAGACACGAGTACAATAGCAATGAACAAATATGTAAAATATGAGAAGTGTTCTACAAAAAAAGCGATACTGATGGAGCTTTTCGTTTCATAATGTTAACAAGCACCTTGTTATACGAACACCATATCTCATGAAAGAAGAAAAACTTAAAATTGTTGGCAGTGTTCATAATCATAAACATAAGAATCCTTCAACTGATTGGATACAATGATAGCAATGGCTAGATGTTGCATGGAAAAAAGACATTATTTTATCACCGAGCTACCGACTGGCAAAAGAATTCATTATAGTCTCTGCAACCTATAACATAAGGAGAAGTACACGTCATGTAGTACTAAATTAGCGACAGCTATTAGTGGCCCTGTATGCTAGTTCAGCTGAGACTTAGTCACGAAGATAAGGACCATTGACACTATATTTTGAGAAACTTGCTGACTGGCTGTTTGAGATGTCACAACATTCTAATGTGGGTGGCTGGGATCTTGTTTTTTCACTCAAGAAAGAAACCATTTTCTTTACTGGCCAAATGCATCTCTCATACACAGTGACACACATCTGGGAAGTGCGACACATTTCGTCAAACATCCATAAATACCCACTGAGATATGTGCACCTTATGATGTTCAAAGTTAGAAAGTTCAGAGCCGACACAAAATTCTGCCCTTTCTGAAAACATAAATTACAACGCAATAACACTCAGAGAAGGACAAAGAAACGCTGAGAGACGACCATCTCGAAGAGAACAACTTGTAGAAGTGTTTGATAAGGATAATTTCGAAACTTAGTTGAACGCTGTATACCATTTCTTCAAATAATAGACCGTAGTATTGTTTTCTTCGTTACCGACAATCCAAGAACCAACGTGACAAACAGAAGATCGCCTACTATAATGCGAAATTACTTAATATCTATGCTTTATAGTTTTCCGTTTCAGCGCCCATATATTGTATTTTAATAAGTGTCAAGGAGTTTGCTTGTTTACTTAACTTGAATTGAGATCCTAACTCTTACTCATCCTTCGTACATTTTCCTTGTGTTTGTGCTTAGAAGCTTAACCACAATCATCGCCTTCCGAGAATAATACACTGCAAAGTCGGGTTGCGGAGCGATTCATGGAATAACATATCGCATAAACGTAAACCAAAGCCTGGATAAGGCAATCCATTGCGAATAGGCTTCAACAGTGATTTCGCGACATAACTCCAAGTACGACGAATCTAATAAATTAATGTGCTTAGATTCGATGGACTTAAATTACTGTCACTCTACCGTTGTGTGAGAACGCATTAGGTAAGTCAATCTAAACAATTGCTCACTAAAGTTGCTAATTCTACAAGTCCCATTCAGAAAACTTCTATTCACAGTCCGAGTGTCCGCTGCAAGTCAAAATAATTTATGTTTAATATTTGCGAACAGCCAATGCGAACATTTCTACATATCATATATAAGTATAATAATAATAAATAATAAGAGATAAATATATATTATAAAATATATGATAATAGATATATATATTATTATATATTATATAAACTATATATATATAATATAATATATATTATATATATTGTGATTGGCACCTTTTCTCACAGAAAAAGCTCAGTCTCGTGTAGCCAGTGCAATATATATTAGCTTCCTGAAGAGGCGAAAAAAGTTATCGTACTAGGTTATAAGCAATGAAAAATTTGTAAATATATGGCATTAATAGTTGCAGTGGGATCTGAAAACTGATAGTTTGGCTTCCATAATTGCACACCTCTAAAAATCAAATATTTATAAATTATAACACGTGTAATCGAACCAAAAAGAAGAACTGCCCGCCCCAGGGCCGAGCACTACTTCTTGAAACCAACGGAGTAGCATTCTGAGCGAGCATCATAACCCGATTATAAGGGATACTGATAAATTCAGCTATATTTATAGTTTAGGTACATAGGTAGAATAACTAGTTTAACCAGCCAGGAAATTTAGAGTAGGCGGAAAAAAACTTTAAGACCGAATAAACCGTTCATGCCCATCGACGAATGAAAAACAACACCGTTTCCACTTTGAGCGAATTACCGTGAGCTGTCATAGTTGGTTCAAGAGTGTGCTCATTCCATAGGGATAGTTAGCGTATAAACATTCAAGACTCTGAAAAGACAGAAAGTGAAAAAGAATGTAATGAAAGTTGAATACAGGTAAAAGTAATTAATAATAGATTTAAAACAATAACGTGGTAGGATGCAGAAATTATTTTAAATGATAGTAATCACTATAAAATTATGACGTATTGTATGAAGCAAAACACTAGAGTAAAGCAGAATCACATGTTAAGAATGGTTTATGACGAAATATCTATAATATATACGTAGATATATTAACTATATTAATATATATTAGTATATATAGTAACATATATATAGGTAGGTATATATAGGTATAGGATATTTAATATATATTATAACGTAATTAATTATTGTATAAATATATTGATATATATATATAAGTATACTAAAAAATCTTAGTTATTTAGGGAAGAGTTATGACCGGGCATGATTTGGTAATATTAGAATAAATTATATATATAATAAATAATAAGTATAATAAATATAACATTAATTATAATAAAGTATATAAGATAATATATATTAATCTGGTAATATAATAAATATACAGGCACCCTACACTCGTGCGACTGGCTAAAGCACGAGTAACATTGAAAACAATCAAGGTCACAAATATCATAAGCACGCATAAAATTTCTCTCGTTTATGTGCAAAAATTGGCTCAATAATAAAAATATACGTAAAAAAAAAATGAAATTGAAACAAAAAGCACGATACTATTAATGCTAGTTTGAAACCATTAAAGAAATGCCGCTATCGGGCAAACGAATACGCGTAGACTGCGTACTAAACATTCTCTATTCAAAAATGTGTATAGTGTAGCATCTGTAGTTACTTTTTAATGTGCACTCTCTTAAGTATCAATACGGGAGAGAGACTAAGTACTTTATATTTTAACCTTAATTTATATAATATAATAATATATATATATTGATAATATATAGTATAATATATAATATAATATATATATAATATATAAATGATATATGATATAGAATAGTAGGCCTCACGAGTATTACAGAGGTGATCACCTGACGGGAGGTAGATGATTGAAAATTTCGAGATAGAATGCTCTGATGTAATAGTTCAGTTAAATGAAGAGGATAGTGTACTGTGGTGTCTTGCGCACGCCAATACGAAAAGCCGCGCACAAACTGCTAAGTCGAAGTGAATATAGCGGATTATGCTCTGTGAAATTGCACATAAAAGAAATGAGGGAGTCTTCCTTTCGACATTTGATACGGTGCTTTCGTTGTCCATCGCAATGTACCAAATAAACAACGTTAGCACTCCTCCTAGACATCATGTGCCATCAAAGCCGAAACGGTAAAATGAAGAGAGTACTGAATCTTAGATCTATAAACAAATAGGTATCCATATAGTAAGTAAAAATCAGATACAGCTAACAAAAGGAATTAAATTAAAAATACTTAATGCATACCCTTTTAAGATTATATTGATATGACTAAATACGGCCATGGGAATGTGTACAACCAACTAACACTACCTAGGTTATGCCATAACCATAAATTATCCGTTAAGTAAAGTGTAGAATACGTATAACTTCAGAGTGTTTGTTTAGTAGAGCCATATCTGGAACATGCCACGTGACCAGTATACCAGACGAAACGTTGACATGGTTGGAGTGGTAACATACGCAAAAGATAAAATCAGAAGCTCGTCAGATGCTGCTGCAAGAAGGACCAACGTTCTCAACATCGCGATCGACCCGCCGCCAGCCACTATGGCATTCCATAGAATTTACAGAAGGTTTCAAAGTACAGGGTCTAAGTTTCAACCCCTCAACACATACGGAGGGGGGTCAGTGTCGTGACATTCGACGGTCGGAACTGGACGTTCTGCATAAGCACCCATGACATCCAGACGTCCGACATACTTGGCGGAGGCAGTCGTTTTGAGAAGATCGAAGAAACCATGAACGACGAATTTCGTTGCATACAACATGACCATATAGGCCACACATTATCATGTTTGCATCGTGAGACCAAAAATGGCGGCTTCCTGGCTGTCATGATTGCCTTCTAATGATGTACCGGACTATGAAAGATATTCTTAGGAACCGGATGAATCCTCCGAGCTATACTCTAATAACGGTATTAAACAGGTGGACACTCCGACATGAGTGGCGGAAACAAATCTCCGAATTAGGAACATCCGCTAGCCATCCCAATCCATACCGGTCCAACGTTTGTGTGGTATACCTCAATAGTAACGATATCGCATACTTCTCGAGGAAACTGACAGACACGTACCTTCTAATCTCAGACGTCCTTGTGACGTCTCCTGAGTGAACCTTTAAGGGACACGACGAAGAAATAATATCAAACATGATGGGAGAAAACATAACAGCAATGACACTACCTCGACAAAACCTTGTCGGAAGAGATCGAGAATCTTCATTCTCAGGCCTGCGCGTTCACCGACTAACACCACTGGACTACTTTCGGTTATCTCAAGCACACCGCGTACGCATGGGTTTTATACCCAAACCTCGGGCCGAGACTCGCCCGTCGAATAACCAACGCAGTAGGAGGAATCAACCACGCATCACGTTCCCTTTGAATGCAATAAACCTGCGCCAGAGGCTAGGCAGTATGCGCCTGGAGGAAGCTCTCAACACATGTAAATACTAGTATGTACAGTAAACGAACTGAAGTCTCCCCTTCTTGCATGCTGTGGAATGAGCATAAGGTGTAAAGTTGTAAACATTACACAGGTATCATACATGTACGATATATAAACTGTCTTGGAATCCATGAGTTTTCAACCTTTCACATTCACGTTAAAAACTATGTGGTAACAGTCTTGACACGTGACCAACCTTACCATGTAAAATTTAGAAGCGAGTGAATGCATGCAGAGCCGTCATTGTTATGGCACAATGTTTGGAACGAACACCAATCAAAAAATTGAGGAGGAAGACCGCCGCCTTTCATTAGATGTCATTTCACGGAACCCAAGAAATACAATCATCCCATTCACATCGCAATTGTGCCGTTTCATATGCGCGTGACGCAGAACAGCACGACATACCATCCTCCCTTAAAGGATCATAAAAATCGGAATATCTATACCTACACATTTTCATACTTAAACATCCGTAGGGTGATACACCGCTGTAACATACCCCATGAGCCGCTCCGCATAATAATATAGAATATATTAATTAATTTGATATATAATCAATATTAACAAATATAATATATAATATATTATATAAAAATAAATTAACTAAATAAATAAATAATAAATATATAAAATAAGATAAATACTTATAGTATATTATAGTAATAGTTAGTATTAGTACTTATTGAGAAAAGAATTTTTAGTGCCATGGAGAATATATTTTAAAGGATGTTGCGATAAAATATGACTGTTGTAAAAGGAATCGGGAGATTTGAAGATAACAATAATCATCCTAAAGGCAGCTGTCCGCTGGGCTAATAGCACAGAAAAGCAAGTTAAACCAAGGTATTCAGTTTTAGCTGAGTTAAAGATCATGGACTCACACCTCCAACCAAGACGGAGAATAACCTCCGCTTCACACCCTAGGAAACCTTTCCAACGCGAAACGTAATCATCCGTGGGAAATCCTAAGACAGTCGACCGCTAAGGTTTTGCGGACTTTGCGGTCGTACATTGCGAGCATCCAGTGCCAAAACCGTTACTCGCAATAGGGGGGTCTCGAAAAGTCTTGGCTCAGAACACAGATATGAAAAGTGATCGAGGACAACCCAAGGAGGAAAAAATTAGCAGATAAGAAGATAGACTAAGATGTAAAGTCAGAATGGTATTCATCTCAACATGGATCAGAGATAGCGGGAAAGGAGCTGCACAACTCCTCGAAGGACGACCTCTGGATTGAAAAGGTACGAAGTCACGCAAACTTATCTGAGATTAGGAGGAAAGCAAGGCCGAGGTTGAACGTTGGATATCACCAAGAATAACTGGCGAGAGAGTGAAGAGATGAGGGAGAGAAGTGTTGTCCTGAGTGGGAGTTGAGTCAAAGGTATCGAAGAATTTCGAAAATGGTCCAGTGAGTCATAAGGGAGATAGATAACGCAGAACAGAGGTAAATAGGTGGAGTGGCAATGTGGGTTGACAGTAGGTTGCTAGTCATTAGATACGATTGATAAGTCGGCAAAAACCCAGATCAAGGGAGAACCAGCGGATAACGGAAACAATCATTGCAGACAGTGACTACATTGGTGGACTAGCCTTCGGCTGGTAAACTGAAAAGGATAGTAGAGGTGCAACGGAGTAGGTACGTTTGAAAGTCAGAACGCCGCAGCAAACCTAAGTTTCAGTAAGGTGAATGGAGTGTTATACGAGGTTGGAGTAGATGGGTGGTAGAGTTGTTGCAATCCGTCAGATAATGAAAGGATTAGAACTATTTGTAAAACACCGTAGGAGTTCGATGGATGTCAATTATGAAGAAAGAGAGTATAGAGCCGTGTATGTTTGAACATACGAAATAACAAAACGGCAATTCTATGCTCGGTCACGCCAAGCTTGCATCACGAGGCTGGTCGATGGGCGCTTTAATAGTGATCGATGTAATTTGGTCTGTTGATTAGGTTTGGGGTAGTTTTGAAGCAACCCACGATAAGGCTTGGTTCCGACACTAGATCGCATGGCGAGCCAATGTGTGCCCCATTTTTTTAGTTCTTTTTAAATGTAAGTGTTGAGGAATTGTATTGTGTGATAAGGGAGAGCCTACACCAATATAAGAAAAATGGGATCATGAGCCAAAAAAGGGAAGAAACAATTGCACTGCAGTGCCAGTGGGATGTACAAGACCCATATATGGTCCAACGCCACAAGAGAATGGTGCTAATCTGGCATCTCTCGGCTTAATGCGGGAAATACTCCGCTGGACCATATACAATATAAGAGTGGGAGATATAGAATGTTTAGTATATATAAGGGTATAATAAGGTATGCTACTACGGTAACGACGTTAGAAACTTCTAGGGACTTAGTACGTGAAATATAGTAATAAATTGGTATATTCAGATCATTGAACGCAAAGCCTATTAGCGTTACATATATATAATATATAAGAGTATATATCTGATAATAACTTATAATATATCCAAGAGATACTGAAATATATATATATGATATATAGTATAATAGGGAATCTAGCTAATATAACTGTATAAAATATAGATCTATATTAATAATAATAAGTATACTATTGTAGATATAAGGATAAGATACTGATAATAATAGCGCATATGATAGACTTCTCCCTCCCATTACAGTGATGATAATAGTATCAATTATAATATATATATTATATAAGATATATATTATAAATAAGTATATATATAACAATAATAAATTTAGGCTAGTAGAATATATATATAGATATATATAGTATATATATCATATATAACTAATAAAAATATATATTAGAGAATGAATAAACGAAGTAGGATGATGTATATAGTAAATGTAATCGAAAAGTATATCACGTCGGGGTGCGGTGGCTGGTGCGGTCAAATATTTGCTGCGGGTGCGGTCGCTGTCCGCTCTCGCTGCGGTGCGAGTGCGGTTCCAATGGCCAAAAGAGCGGTCGTTGGTGCGGTGCGGTAGAGACTGACGGTGGTGTCGGAGTGCGGTGCGTGCGTGTTGCGGCGGAGCCTCCCGCGGGGTGCGGGAGCGAGGCGGCGCAAAAGATCCCGGTCCGCCAAGCTAGAGCGGTGTAACCCGTAACTACAGACAAGAACGGGGAAGCTCTAGGTACTTGTGATGGAGCGCAATTGTAACTCAGCCGTCACTTTAGGCACAGCGAATTAGTTAAATAATGATATATATATATATAGATAATAAAGAATCTATAATATTATTAAAATTATATATAGGATATCACTAGTAGAATAATAGATTATGATGCTTAGCTAGTATATAGTATTATATAGTATATATAATATATATAATAACTAATATTATATAATATAATAATGTATATATATTATTAGAAATAATATTAATAATAATAATATATAATATAATATAAACTACTAAATGAGGTCGTAGATATTGAGATGATTTAGCCGTTCAATAGTAGGTACTAAAGTATAGGCGATATCGTTATTATATGATATAAAGTATAAACTTGACAAGATATATAGTGGATATAGTCAGATACGTAATATGACAGCCTTAGTTAATAAATAGGCGAGTATATATAGCTAGTTATCTCAGTTAAGACTAACAGTATCTAAGTATATAATTATGATTAATATAAAGAATGATATAGAATATAATCATCATCTCACAATTAAAAAAAGGCTAGCTAGAAATTTTGGTATAGCTTGTTACGAGTGAGGTGTGTCAGTTACCTTCGATGAAAAATTGAGAAAACCGTATCAACTCCATGAAAACATTACTAAATACATTTTTGCAATATTTTCTGCATAGGTTTTTATTTGTTAAAACCATGTGGTTTTTATTATGTTTTAACCCATGGTAAACCAATGTTTACAACCAAAGGTAACCACCCACCAATATCATACCAGATATATATAAGTATAGTATAGTATTATTTGATAATATATAAAGTAGTATAATTTATTATTATATATTAGTATAGTTAGTATAACTATATAGCAAGTATTATTAAATATCTAAGTAATAGTTACGTGATTGGAAATAGGAAAAGTATTTTGAAAGCAGCATAAAATATGAGGATATATTATTTATAGAAGAACAAACTGTTTTTAAATACAATTATAGATTATAGATATAGTAGATATAATAGTTATATATAGTAATATAGTTATAAAATGAAGTAATATATTATAAGATAAATATAGGTATAGATAAATAGGGGCCACAAAAATATAATAGATGTAAATAATACTATATATAATATATATTGTCAGTAAAGTATAATAATTATATAATAATATAAGAATAAAAATATCATAAGATAGAATAAAAAATATATATATATTTATAATGAATATAGAAGAATATATAATATAGTATATATATATATATAAGATAATATTATAATAGATATAGAATATAGGCTATATACTATATAATTATAATAAAGGTAATAAAAAATATTAAAATTATAGAGTATTGATAAAATACTACGCAGTGATTATCATATTTTGCCTGGACGCAAAGATGAATACATAATCAAATAAACATATATTACCATATATAGTATAGGTGGGTAGTATATATATATATATTATATAACATATATTATATTATTATATCCGGCAGCGGAAGGTGGCAAGGTCTCTATTGGTAGTAGGAGTTATCATAATTGCTTATTTTATTTATGAGATATATTATATATTAATATATAGAATAATAATAATATATATATTATAATATAAGTATTATATATAGTAAATATTATATAGTAGTATAAATACCCCTGATATGCATATAGTATAATATAATATATAATATATATATGATATTAGAACTAATTATATATATATATATGAGAGTATAATATATATATATAATAATTAATACAATATATAATTAATTTTAGATTCTATATAATTTATTATAATAGCTGAATATATTTGATTATTTTACAGGGATAGGTTATGTATATGGGTTAAAGTAATAATATAATAGTATATAAATTTATTATTATATTATATAGTATTGTAGTATGGTATATGGGATATTAAAATATAGACTAAATATAATAGTTGAATTAATATTGAGTTTATATAACATTTATGATAAGGGGTATAGGTATATAAATAAGGTATAGAGTTAGAGTGTTAGGGAGGTATATGTGAAATGATAGTATTATTATATAGATATATATTATATATGAGTTATCTAAAGTACATATATATGAAGTATAATTAGTAGGTATATTTATAGAGTGTGATAAGTATATTGATGTAAGTAGATATTAATTGAGTATTATGTATACAAATATATAGCTAAGTATTAATAGAGAGAATATGTAATAACTATATAAATACTATATATATAATATATATAGTATATATAGATATAATAGTAGTACTAGAAAGTAATATACGTATTAGATAAATATATAGATATATATAATGATATAGAGTTTGAGAAAAAGAAATCTAAAATTATAGATATTAGTATTCAAAATTTAACATTACGCTATGAAGTATGGTATATATATATTTAGTGGTAATATATTAATATGATAATATAGTATAGAGAAGTTAAAATAGCGGAGATATTAGGTATATATACTATATGAAATAATATATATAAGACTATACTATAATAATTTATATATGATTTTTTAAACATAGAAGATAGAATATAAATTTATAATAGTATGTGTGTTATATCACTAATATGATATGATCGTAGTGAAAGTACTAATGTAGTAGTATATATCTTAAGTAGGTATAGGTAGAATATTATATAGAGGGAGTATCTATACTGATATATAAAAATATATAAGAAATTATATACAAAATTGATATATTATGATATATATGATATAGTATATTAATATTACGGAAAATTATGTAAAAATTGCAAATGATTAGAATCGTTTTTGCTCTTGTATTTGATATAATTCTGTTGATCATCTTGCTTTGAAACCTCTTGGAAGATCTGTGTCTTTCGAATTCAACCTCAGATTCTTTTAAGAGCACTGAAATTGGAATAAAAGCAAAAGACAAAGTGAAAAAAATAAAAACATAACAGAAATAACAGTATTAATAATAATAGATATATAATAATAATAATAATATATAATAATCAATAATAATAATAATATATTAATCAATAATAGATAGAGAAAAAAAAGATAGCACTAATTATAATATGAATAATAATAGTGTACGTAATAGAAGACGACGTTAGACATAATAAGATTAATATATACAGATGAGGAGGAAGATTCAATAATAATGATATGAATGATAAATAATAATAAGGATAATAATATAATAATCAAAGATAAATAAAAGACCATATAAATATCGAAAAAAGAGGTAAATAAAATATTAATTAATGAGGGATTGATTTATTTATTGGACTAGGTTAGTTATATTACATTGATATCAATTTATGCATAGTTAGAATTATGATTATATATATATGTATATTATTTGCATTATTTTTCATTACTTATTAGTTTATTATAATTATAAAAAGTCTTGGTTCATATTCTTTTTTTATTATTCACTTCATATTGTATCTATTAGATGGCATTATTATGTAAGATTATTATTATATATTATTATTATTATTATATATTATTAATATTATTATCTATATTATTAATTCTAATATAATTATATTTTTAGTCATATTGAAATGTTTTATTGAACTTGATTATATGATATTATTATTAATGAGAATAATATATTATTATAATTAATGATGTAAATAAATAATAATCATATAAATATACACTATAATATAGTAAATCAAAGTATCAAAAATATGCAAGTAAATTTTATTTTATTTTTCCTTCCAAGCAGATTTCGATAAATTACTTTACACGGTGAATCTGATTTTCTTATAAAAATAATTCACTTGAAATTATGGTTTACACACATAGGAAAAAAATACATAGATTGTTAAATGACTGCTAGACGAATTTGACGTGGGAAGCAAGCCGAGGAGATTGTAATGGTAGGAGCCATAATTAGCACAAAAGTGCGAGCCATTCGAAATAATCAGCAAAATCAGAGATGAATAATGCAAAGTTGAAAAATTGGCAAACTTCAGTGTGATATCTCTTAAAGCGCGAAATCATCAGAAAAGTATAAATAAAATATAATTTTATATTAAGATGACACTAATGTTAATTTTCTATTCTAGTCTAAAGAACGTCCCAGTGTTTAAGACGAAAAGCCGGTAAGCCAGAACCATGTAGTGTTAATCACTTTAGTTGTAAACCCTCTCAAGGGGATTATTTCAATAAACCTATGCAATGACTTTACAAGCTATGCTCAAACCCTTCATGTAACAGTTGCTGATACTTTGTAGTCGAGGGTGTCCTCCCCATCGAGGAAAATACTATATA
>JABUQX010050803.1:5000-15000 GCA_015478945.1 Trachelipus rathkii
TTCTGACTGCGAAGAGTTCTCACTAATTAATGGTAATGAGAGGGGGCGTAAGGCTGGGCTTTCTTTTTGACTTTTGTTCACTGTTCTTCTATGAATTTTCTTTCCGATGCATGTTGACGCACCTTACAGTTCATTCTTGGGAAATAGAAGGAAGATAAAGAAATAAAGAAAGAAAGATTCATATTGATAAAAATTATAATTAATATATATATATATATATATATATATATATTATAATATATATATATATATATATATTATATATGATTATTATTATATAATATATAATATAATACATATATTATATAATAAAAAATAGTAAAAATAAAGATGATCTAAAGACAATATATAGAAACTATGAATGAACACTATAATATACGATAATCGAGAGACTCCGTTATTACCGGATCCGTAATAAAAATACTACCAATTTGCTTTTAACATTTGAGTACAGAATTTATAATAATTATAACTACATTATTAACCGAGGTATTGGAGCTAATCCGAAAGTCATACATCACCCAATATCACTAGGAAATCAGCTCAATTAGAGATAGAGAGTCATTATTTGACGACTCGTCAATACTATGAACACAGTCTCTTTCTTATATCTATAGTCTACTTACTGACTTATCAGGCTATATATAAAGAGTCTATAATAGCTCGATTCTATTACATTTATTAACATATGTAACTGCTGTTAAAACTCACCTAATAACATTAGTAACCGAATATACACATCTTCCTATTTAATACACAATATTTATAATGAACTTTATAAGCTACTATTATCAAATACCGCGGTGCATCTAAACTCATATTATAGGATACGACCTTATTGCCTCACTATTCAACCTATGGAGTATCCAACTTCATGAATTATAGATCTATTATGTTTGCACTCACTGGCCAGGTAACTAATTTCCATCTTATATGAGACGCACGTCATGTACAATATATGAAGATGATAACTTTATTATCTATTACTCACAATTCAAGGTGACAGGGCTTAAAGTCACCCGTATATAGCCCTTTATACTTAGAGAGATTTTATATTATTATAGCATTGAAAAAACTCCTGGTACAGTACATCGAAGACTTTATTTGCGCCTAGAAACATACTAGATCTATCTGGAGAGAGACTCTGGGAAAGCGATTTTGTAGAGGCAAATGTGAAGAGGATGCTAGTATTACATTGTAAAGTGAGTGATAAACCCTACTGAGTCTGATATAACTCAAGTATGACATATGCATCGAATAACCATTATGAGGACTATTATTAAGTAGAAAGAGTTTTCTAGTTTATGATGCATTACCAATGATCATAGAGTTTCGAGAGAGCACACCAAATATGAATAATAATGAGATGTAGTAGTAATGTTACTCACTTCCGAGATATTACACCTACTATTAATTTACACTATATATAAATTAGAATAGAGATATATATGAGTAGTTATATGGAGCAATTTAGGATTAGCTACTACGAAGGGAGCTTATTCATATCCGACAAAACACAGAACCAAAAAACGCGCAGGTTTGTCTTATGTTGTCTATAGAAAGGTTTGGTGATTGTTCTGTGTTGTCTGTGTTTTGGTTGTTTATGTATTATATATTGATTTATTATTTATTATTTATTACTTACTTTATATTATTTATTATTAAAGTCGAAGAAAATTATGATCACCGCGAGTGAAATTTCGAGCGTGTGTTGTGCTCCGTCTCCGACTCCCGACTGCCGACCCTGCCACCGATCTTACCGAGACTATATGATATATAATCTACGACTTACCTGACTCCGATTAATACCGGCTCCGGCTTCACGGCCATAGCGCGCGATGACGTTATGGTTATTGGAGTATACAGACATCGGTTAGTGGTTGATTATACTGTCATGTATATTATAATATATTATTATTTAATTTATTATTATTATTAATATTATTATTATTATATATTATTATATTAATTAAATTTAATTATTAATATTATTATATATTTATATTATTATAATTATTATTATTTATATATAGTATTATAATTTATATTATCACACACTATAGCGGTTATCTTTACTATCGGCGTATATAATATTATACCGATAGTTACTTTCTGATATATTACGATATTAATATTATCTCCCATATATACGGGTTATACGGTATATAACCGGCTCGTATATTAACAAAAATAGTTTGTATATGTGTCTACACTATCATATAAGGCTTATTCAGAGGGTTCGTATAAGTATCGTAATATATATAGCTATAATTAGTATATATAATAGTACCGATATACGGATGATAGTCATTAGTGATGTACCACCCAGAAGATAGGAGGTATCACACCTATAGTTCACCTAATAATCGATAATAATGATCACATAGAGTAATAAACGAAACTAGATAAATAACTAAGCCTTATTTAGGTGTATTCTTCTATTAGTAATGTTTAATCCATGAGTAGGGTAAAATGACGCGATAGACCAATATTATTCAGGTAGGGTACATCATGATACTAGTATTATTCACAAATCTGATAAATATTGATCATAGAAATATTGATGAAACTACGGTATATACAATCACTTCTGAGTATGTATCTTAGTATTGACTAATAACCCGGTATGTGTAAAATGACTAGTGGGTGTCCTACATAGATCAGGGTTAACTCTCACTCATATACACAAAATCTGAATATTATGACATATAGAATATATACAAATACGAGAACATTGAATATAATCTAGCCATTTTTATGAGTTGATAATCTTAGATATAGTAATCCGGGGTAACATAACTGACTATCGTATTTTGAAACAAATTCGTGAGTACATAAAGTACCCCTAACTAAAATACTAGAAAATAAAATTATGAGACATATGAATTAGTGAAACTCGTATAGTAATATATACATACTATCTGTACGCATGTATCTATATATATTATACACTACATAGGTGATAATAAATAGTACTATGAGAGAGTGGGTGCCCCAGACGGGAGTACCATAGTATATATATATATTATACCAAAATAGAAATATATTAGTCACATATTAGAGAACAATACGACAATCATTATGATTTATATATACAGCCTTTTTAGGTTGTATCTTAGATGTATATCATACGAGGGATAATAATAATGACTCAGCTATTTATGAGACGCAGATTCGGGGACCAATGACCACAAAACTGTTCATATTTGACATATAGAATGATAAACATGGTATATAATAGTACAACCTTCTGAGGATGATATACTTAGATGACCCAGGGGTGTAAAATGACTGTGGGTGCCCCAGACGGGGTACTCACCCAAAATCTGAAAAATTGACCATAGAACAACGAAACTTAGAATTAATATACTATATATCAATAGCCATTATTTAGGTTGTTATTATAGATAATGTATCTCATAGTAGGTAAAATGACCTGAGATTCTGACCTACTAAAATTACGGGGTACACACTACTAGTACCTCCACCACTAAAACTGAAATATATGAGACCCTGGTAAACTGATGAAATCCACGGTTATATATATATCACACAACCTATATAAGCTACTTAATAAGACTTACACAGTCATATATAATACTATAGTGTGAGTAATAAAATATATGACATACGTAACTATCAGCCTAAAGATATATAAGGTACTACTGGTAGCCATATATATATACATATATATATATATACTCACCCAAAACTTAAAAGTACTTTGGGAGAGAACCTAGAATTCGATAATAATACTATAACGTGAGATATAAGGCCTTTTCATATCTGAAGTACCCACATAATAGATAGTCATATGATACCTGGGGTGGGTTTAAATATATCTCAGTTCACTAATGCCACCAAAGTAGAGGGATACACCAGCCCTACCATAACTGAAAATATATGATCCATATATAGATAAGTATGAAACTCTCAGGTACATACACATATACCCTAGATATTATACGTACTACACTTATCATATTATGATATATATTAAATAGCCCAGTATATATCATATAACACACCAGCCTAAAGGTAGGGTTCTATCTGGACCTGATATGACATCAATTTATCGAAATTATTAGACCCTACGAACTAGAACTCGGGATATATATACATTTCATATATCTATGAACCCATACTATATATGGTTCAATATCCATTCACACAAAAAAGAAAGAATCACCAGCCCACAAAATGAAATATTGGTGTAGAACAACGAAACTTGGTATACATCTTTCTTATGATGTATCCTCGATACAGAAAAAAAAAAAATTTTAAAAATTTAAAAAAAAATTTTTAAAACAATTTAAAAATTTAAAATTTTTTAAAAATTTTAAAAAAAAAAATTAAAAAAAAAACAAAATTAAAAATTTTTTATTCTTTTTAAGTTTATAACTTAAAAAATTTACGTTTTTTATATAAATCAAACACCCTATATAGCCTCTGGAGCCTCTGGAGCCTCTTGAGCCTCCTCCCCTCCTCATCCTTCTCCATCTCACGCCCCTCCCCATCTATGATCTAGTGATTCATGTCATATTCTGTATAACATAACACAAAACTTTTATTTATTTTTGTTTTATAAGCTTTAAACAGTTTGTTTTTACTAAATTTTTACGCTTTTCATATTTATAACTTAAGAAATTTGGGTTTTTACATACCCTAAACCTGTAAATCAGTAAATCAAACCACCCATCCCTCCCCCCTCCCTACCCAAATCCTGGATATTTATACATTAGTATAGTAATATTTAACAAAATTTTATCATTAAACCTTGTCTAAATTATCATACTGACATAATGAAGTATATGCTTACTATTAACAAAGATTCGACCCACAACTACGATGCCACCACTTTTACCGATTGGGCACCCCCAATCAACAAATCTTTACTTGCAAAAATGGAAAGGAAGACACTACTCCTTCGGATTATATAATCAATATATAAACATATGAGAATGAACCAACTTAATAGAATGAATGACATTTAAAATATCAATCATATTCATTAAGTTTATAGAAAATATTAATAGCTCATATACGTAAACAAAAGTTCCACATCAATAAAGCAAAACATAGCATCTACTCATAAACTACGATAATATAAACGTAAGACATATCACAAACACCTATACACACTATAACTAAGGAATATATATATATAAAATTAACATTAACAAGCTGTTCATAACTATAACAACAGATAATAAGTATATACTTAACTATGCATGTCGACAGAACGTAACCTAACTTCAAGCTATTTCACTAATCATATCACTGAGAGATGTTATTAAATCATTTATAACAATAGAGTAATACATTATATAACAAAATTAATCAACTAATATATTAGCTTATATACTTAGTGATATAGTATACTTACTGATTATATATATATATATATACATATAATGAATAATATATGACTAACATAACAAGATTTTCATATTAATAAAGCTAAACATTAAGGATTACAATATGAACTATACGAATATATATAAATTGAGTATACACCACAATCCTATAACACAATCTATTATAAATAATACACAGAATTAATACCAGTTCACACCTATATAACTAAAAGTTCAATATACTTATACAAACATGATGATATAACTATTATACATATATATGCATATCACATATAATACGTAACTTAATTTAACTACTTATTTTCACTAATAATCTATATATGCAATCTCATATCTATAATGTATTATATATGTATATATATTATTTATTATATTAGCATCGAATACAATAGTAACATTTAATACAATAATATATTATCACTAACATCATTAGTGTAATTTTCATGACTGTAGACTTATACTAAGTATATCAGAAAATACGCACTACAACTACTAAGCAAAGATTTCATCAATCAATAAAGCTCACATTATATATTACATAAACCTGATGTAAAATAATAATTGTTATTAATAAACATAAATCGAACATAACCCTATATCCTGAAAAAATATCACTAAACTATTAGCAATAGATATCTATACATTACAACAGTAAAGTAAACTTAACCTGAGAGAGTTGAGGCATACAATAATACGTAAACCTATTACCATCTAACGTTATTTCACAAACAATATCCTCTATACATTATCTAATACTATTTTCGAGTATTAATCAACTTATAGTAATATTATTTGCATCTACTCCAGAGTAATATACATAATTATATCATACTGTAATCAATGAATATATGCCTAACGTATATAAACAAAGAGTTTTATGGCTAACCAAAGCTAAAACATTATTCATATAGTCTACGAACCAATAGAAATATAACATATATATATATACACAGCTATAGATATAAACACTAACCTACTTAAATACACAGAATAAACATAGCTATACAGATTAACATAAGTTCAAATATTAACAACAGTGATAGAAACTATGCAAATAATAACATAAACTGAGAACGATTATGCTCATATTTATACAACTAATCTTATTTTTTTCTTTTTGTTATTATAATAATTTTATATATATTATTATACTTTATTATTATATCTTTAATAAATACTTATATTTGTTTAAATAAACTTTTAGCTTTTTTATTTAAATTTTATATTATCTTATTATTATTATTATTAGTTTTATTTATTATTTTTTATTTATTTTTTTTTTATAAAAAACTTATTAATTGTTATACTTTAAATTTTTATAATACCGAAATATTGATATATCTTTTTATTATTATTAATAATATTAGGGTAAAATGAATTTACATTTTTAGGCTTGTAGAATTATAATAACAGTAAAACAGTAATAAAAAACCGAGCCTTGCTCTTTAATAATAAGAGTCTAACATAACATAACCTGATGCAAGAATAATAATAGTAATATATAAATCAAACCTATAATCAAAAATATACTCAATACTTAGGGCATACGTAAAGGAAAGTAAAAACTGAGTTGCTATACATCGCCTTAACGTACTATATTATACACACATTTTATATTCTAAAATCAGATCTCTAACATATCAACTCTATTATTATAACACACAATATAATCATAATTAGAGTTAAAACTAATTTAAACCAAAAAATTAGCAACAAACATTACTCGCCGACCAAATATAATAAATATATATAGCTGACGTATAACTCAATAGTTTATTCATACATATCAATATAGTATATACTAACATATCATATACCTCTAGAACTAGGGATATAAACTTGACACATGACAATAAGACCAGAAAATATCCAATATATTATTGAATGTATAAATGACTAATACCATAACAAAAGTTTCTCCAAGCACTTAATCAATACACATAAAGTAACTAACATGCATACAGAACTAGAACTAATAGTACGAGCTGATGTAGGTTATCCCTGGTTCCACTAGAGTTATCAATTATATCAAAGTCGATGAATTGTTAATCAATAATATATAAACTCCTCCTGGATACTTATCTCCGAAACATTCGCAATTATCATGCTTAATTAGATATCTTTGATATTTGACACAATATATATTATATTATATATATATATATAGGGTCAACTTAATCAAAATTTATAAAAAACATTATTTAGCACTTAATACTAAATTATACATAAATAAATCTACTCAATTAGGGGTTATGAAAAAAATAAGTAACATATATACGCCATAAAGTTATATAAGTCACTCCTATCCTACTTGTTAGGGTTATTGTTACGTTTAAGAGGTTATAGCATTATGGGTATAAAACTGGTTTGTTACACTCCATCTTTCGTTATTGCGAGAGAGAGGATACTATTCTTTCTCTTAATAGATAGCGACAAAATGAAGCTCATCATTCCAGTTTGCACTTGTACTACTTTAATACTTAATATAGAATAATGGTTTTTCTACTCGTGAATAATAAATTATGTAAACGTATATTGTAACATTAGGATAGAAAATGCATCCAAAAGTTTTTTTCTTAACTTAACTTTCCATCGTAAGACAAATGGAGAACGTTACTTTGCCTGTTCCGATTCGTCTTACACCCATAACAGACCATTATTCCTATCATTACTGATGAAGAATTAAGTCGGTGTTTCAGATGAAATTATTATACTACTAATATATTATATAATATATATATATAATATATATATATATAATAATGGATAAATAATATGAACAATAGTAATTCTTCATCATATGATCAAAATTCGTTAGGGGAGTTGCGATCATGGCGGCGAAAAGAATGTGACTACAAAATACGATTAACTCTATTGTTTTCTACACATACATATACATATATGAATCAATTTGAATTATGAAGCATCGATCGTACGATTCAAAGTTTGTGGTGCAGACTCGGAAAATATTTACTACGATCTTATCTTTTCGGGAGAAAAAATCAGCGGAGAGGATATTTTTGTCGGATGCGAGAGCGCAATATATATATTATATATACAGCGTTTATACTCAAGATGCATAGCGTAAGAAATATATCTATAAAGGTATGATGTTTGGTACCTCACCTTCAATATTATTGCACTAGAATGTAGTTAAGCAATGGTATATATATATATACTCTATACTGTACAGGAGGCACTAATGTGTTACGAGATATGATCTACAAGTAGAATAACACCCGTATATTCAGAGGCGCTCAACCTATTGAAAAATTCACTTCCTTTATGAAAGAGATGAAATTACGCTACAGTAGTCGAAAGTAAAAATCTTTTGAATTAAATATAATCTAAGCTAAAGAGATATATTTATATACGCTATAATCACAACTGAATGGGTCTTGAGAAGTTTCGAAATGAGCCTTAATGAATGGGTGATAATCATCACACATGTGATCCGTTATTCATCTTGTAAAGTCACTTCTTAAACGATACTATACAAATTTATTAATTAAATATATTATTTATATATTATATATAATATATAATTAAATTATTTATTAATATATCAATATAAAAATAAAATATTATTATATTTATAATATTATATATATATATTAAGTACCTTAGTTTTAAAAACATATACCTTTACAAATTTTATTTTAATAATTGTTATTATTTCTATAGATTGTTATTCATTTTTAATCACATATGTATTTATTAATATTATTTAATATAATATATATATATATTATATATATATATATATATATACTAATATTAATATATATTAATAATATATTATATATATATAACTATATATATATATATATATTATATATATATATATATATATATATATAATATTATAATATATATATATATATTATATATATAATATATTATATATATATTATATATAATGTAAAGTAACTATAACATATAATATAAAACATCCAAAACGTAACTTAAATTCACTACTTGTCCAAAGCGTGTCTACTAACATAGCAATCGTTAATTTTACATTACCATGCTGATACTGTACAAGAAATTTACCAATAACCGTGATGTGATATATTATCTAATATATATACAGACCTAGTATAGATGAGTATAAGCTTATCATTAATAACGATAAGACAAGTTTTCATATATAACATTAAATAAACAGCTTAACATAGCATCATAACTTAGAACATCATGAAGAGGATATTAATGTACAAAAGGCGACAGCACTCAATTACTACACAGGGGAAGCACACGAGGCCGGAGCCTTCGCTCTACAAAAAAAAGAATAAAACAACTACATGAGCGTAACTACACATTAATACAATTAAGAGTATTACCTCATTACTTATCTAACTTACTAAAGCATAACTATAACAACCTATGTTTTAAATGGGAATGTAATATAAGACAAACAAAAAGAAAAGTTTTTATTCCTGTTTAAGCTAAACTCACAAACCAGAAACCAGTACTATGTATCTACTGCAGTACAAAACATCGTTACTCGAACTCTCGAAAATAACATCAAGCCAGTTCATAAGGTCATCATTATATTGAACATAGTGAAGCCTGAGGAAGTTGATCAGTAAGAGGGGACGATGATTTCAAAAAAAACAAAT
>JABUQX010050803.1:20000-27500 GCA_015478945.1 Trachelipus rathkii
ACATATATAGTTGATATAATAATAATAATAATAATAATAATAATAATAATAATAATAATAATAATAAATAATAATAAAAATAATAAATTAAACTGTTTAAGGATAAAACAGATGTTAAGTCAGACAAAGGGGAAAAATGTACTAAGACTCGGTTACCCTTCTCATGTCAAGAGCTAATTGGGAACAAAGTAATAAATCTCGGTTACCCTTCTTCATGTGTCAGAGATATTGGACAAAGTAAATAAATCTCGTTACCCTTGCTCATTGTTCAAATAAGATAATTCAGATTAAATGAAAAATTCTCGATTTCATTGCTTCGTGATGACATAACAAATATCAGTTCTCTGATTGGTACGCGGTTGAGTTTTACTAAAAACTTGCGATAATGTTAGTGTGTTACGTGAGCGGCATAGTTTTAACGAACAATATTTCTTATCATAAATTTCACAATAGAAGTGATGATCCGTGGCGTGCTATGCTATTAGATATCTAATGTCGAAAAATAATATAATAATAATAGATATAAAATAATAATAATAATAATAATAATAAATAATAATAATAAATAATAATAAATAATAATAATAATAATAATAATAATAATAATAATAATAATAATAATAATAATAATTAATAATATAATAATAATAAATAATATATAAACTACTGTTTAAAGATAAAAACAGATGTTAAGTAAGGACAAAAGGGTTAAATAAGTCAATAAAAATTCTCGTTTACCCTTCTGCATGGTGTCAAAAGATATCAATACTGTGGTCCATTTCCTTGAAAATTTCATTGGCTTTCCCGTGATGGCATATGCAAATACAGATTCTCTTTATTGGTCCACCCTGAGTCGTACTAAGATTGCGTAAATGTTTAGGTGGTTGGAAGAGAACATTTAACCGACAATGTCTAGTTGTGGGTCTGGAGGGCTACAGTGACAGCACGCGGTTTGTGTGTGAGATCTATTGAAAAATAATAAATAATAATAATAATAATAAATATATAATAATAATAATATAATAATAATAATAATAATAATCATAATAATAATGAAATAATAATAATATAAATATAATAATAATATAATAATTTATAAGATAATAATGATAATAATAATAAAATATATATAATAATAAAATATATAATAATAATAATATAATAAAATAATAATAAAATAATAATATTAATATTAATAATATAATAATAAATAATAAAATTAATATCATAATAATAAATAATAATAATAATAATAATAATAATAATATATTAATAATAAAAAAATAATAATAATAATATAATAATAATAAAAAGAATAATAATAATAATAATAATAATAATATAATATAATGAATAATAATAAAATAATAATAATAATAATAATAATAATATAATAATAATAATAATAAATATATTTTTGTCTGCTGATTAGGAGCAGTCATTTCGTTGCTTTATTGTCCTCTGATTTTTGCTCACATGTTCTACTTTTAGTTGCCCTTGTTAATGAATGCTGTTGGCAGTTAGGTTTAAGGCTTGAATAAATTTTTGTTTAGCTTTTTCAATATACAATGATAATGTCAAAAATTTACCATTAATATTCTAGAGATATGTTTGTAAAGTGTGCAATAGATTAAGGTTTTTGGCATTCAACTTACGCTCCTACTATCCTGAAGACCACTTATATTATGTAATTAATCAATATTAACTTTTATCTTACTTGCAGTTATGTTAGTTGTTATTTCAATTAATATATATAATATATATAATATTATATATTTATATATAAGTATATATATATAATATATATATATATATATAATATAATATATATATAATATATATATATTAATATATATACTATATATATATATATATATACATATATATATAATATATATATATATATACTATATATATATTATATATATATAATATATATTATATATATATATATTATATATATATATTATATAATTATATTATATATAATATTATATATATATATACTAATATATATATATATATATATATATTTTAAATAAAACTTGTTTTCTTTTCCCGCTTTTTATCCAAAGAACTTATTATTATACTAAAGAAAAGAGAAACTTGATAGATCAGTAGATCAATAGATCAATAGATCACGAATGGGTAGGAGGGTTGGGGAGGGCAGTTTGATTTTAGGTTGGGTGGTTTTATTTACTGATTTATTGATTTACTGCTTTAGGGTATGAAAACATATAGCAATTTTAATAAAAAATATGAATTTGAAACAATAGATTCAATAGGATCGATAGATCAATAGAATCAACAATAGATTCAATCAGATCGTATGGGGGTGGAAAGGATGGGGAGGGCAGTTTGATTTATTTACTGTTTACTGATTTACTGCTTTAGGGGGAGTATCGTTAAAACATTATAAGACAATTATTAAAAATTATGATTAAATCAAGATAGAATGAAATAGACCTCAATAGATTTCAAATAGATTCAATAGAATTATCAATAGATTCACGGATTGAACAAGAGGCGGTGGGGAGGGAGTTTGATTTTTGATATTTACAGCTTAGGGTATTTAATACATAACCAGAATTTAATTAAAAAATAATGACTCGAAATCAAATAGGTCATAAGAGTCAAATAAAGAATCAATAGATAAATGAATCAGAATGGGTAAAAGGGCTGGCTGGACATGGTAGTCTGATTTTACTGATTTTAACTGATTAACCTGCTTTAGGATATGTAATAAAAAATAGGCAAATTTTTTACGTTTAATTTATCACTTTAAATTTTTTGGTTCAAAACCTCAAATAAAATAAAAAAATAAAACAAAAAAGTAAATAAAATAAGATATAAATAATATAAATAATAAAAAATTTGAGGCTAAAATTTATAAAAAAAGAAAAAAAAGGAAAAAAATTAAACACAGAAGAAATAAATAATTAAATATGAAAACCCTATAAAATAAAAGAGCGCTCGATCGAGCATAAATAGCAATCGTATGTTACAAACTCAAGACGGCCGGCTATGGCGGCTGCAGTTGCGAACTGAACTCAAACGCGTGGTTACCACCTATACACCATTAATGACTCCGTAGCATTATAAGAAAATGACTCGCTAACGTTAGGGTTACCGTAAATAACAGGGAGGTTATGACTAACGTTGCCAGAAAGTATTTAAGCCTAATGGTTGTAGAGAAGGTGCTGAAGTGTATTTAAGCCTAACGGTTATGTACATTCATGGATTTATAGAAACGCGCCATAGCTAAGATTGCAAATGGTGGTATAAGTTAAAAATAATATCGAAAAAGGTAAGTTTAAAGTACTATAATAAACGGGCTGAGTTAACAGGTAACCTAATGAAATTAGTTTATATAAGCTTTTCAAAGGATCAAAAACGTACACTATGAGTGAATTTGAGGTGACAAAAAGTGCAAAAATATATCAAAAAAGTTAAAAATCCTATAAAATTTACCAATAGGAGGCCAGAATTATATGAAAAATGATTGTAACAAAGGGTTCAGAAAGGAGCTGAGTAGTACAGAAAATCATTAAATACATACCTAAAATGATAAAAATACCGATAAAGGGTCAAAAGTGATAAAAAATCTAAAAATAACTAAGGTTTGCCAGATTTAGCTGAAAAGTTCTTAAATAAAGGTACAGAAATTATAGCTAAGTATTAGAAAGTCATTAAAAATATATACCAAGAATAAAAAAATACCAGAAAATGGTTAAGATGTTAAAAAATCCTATTACCAGTAAAGGTTTGCCTTAGAGGTAAAGAAAATCGCTAGAAAAATGGACCAGGAAAGTAGCAGTATTAGAAAGTCTTTAAAAATATATACCTGGAATGATAAAACGTCAGAAAGAAAAAAAAAGTTAAAAAGTGCTTAAAATACTGAAATTTACCTATAGGTTGCCAGATTTAGCAGGAAAAGCGCTAAATAGTGTTCATGAAAGTAACAGAGCCGAAGAAAGTTGCTAAAAATGTATAAAGAAAATAATGCTAAAAATGCCGAAAAAAAGATTAAATAAAGGCTCAAAAGAACGTGCAATCTAACATAGTTGAATAAAGGGGTGGGAGAACCTGGGATGCTGGTGATTGAAAGTAACAAAAATCGTACACATGCGGTACCCACACGCACATGGTACTTACGCAAGGGGCCCCGAGGGGATGAGCTATTGTCGCGCTCGGCTTGAAAAGTGGCAAGAGGTAGCTGAGTACCTAAAGGTCGCTAAAAATACATTTATGTGTCGGCAGGTTGCCACATTTAGCCGTAAATCTGGCCCCTGGTGGTTTCGGACCCTATACTACTATATACATTGTAACAATTAAGTCTCTTTACTGTTTTAAAATTTATTACAAAGACAATTGATGAGATATGTTTGTCAGATTTGTTCTATACAATCAGTTGTAATGAAAGTTTTAATTACCATTCACTTGTTTTTCATTTACTCTGTTGATAGAATAGGTTCTGTTAACTGAAACACTATACAATTTCTACTCAAGAAAAGTCACAATGTTTATCGTGGTTTATTCAAACAAAATCGGATACGCAGATTCAGCGAAATTACAGTAATAAGTATGGAAGACGTCCACTGCTAAGTCTATCAATTTTTGCATGTCGAAAGCAGGTTATGTAGACAGGGACAGTGTTGGATAAAGTGAGAAGTGGACTAATTTTTGGTCCATTTTTCTTCACACAGAGATCGATTTCTGCAGATGTTTACCTTGACCTTTTGAATGAATATGTGGTGCCACGGCTGGAAAACCTTCAACCAACCTTCAATTTCCAGCAAAGATGGTGCAACACCATATTAGGGACGCATGTTTGGTTATTTCTAAATCAAACATTTATAGACTGGTGGATTGAAAGGGACGTCTAAATTTTCTGGTCACTTCGTTCTTCAGATATCACTCCCTTGGACTTTTCTCCATGGAATTATGTTAAAGATATCGTGTATCGATCAAAGATACGGGACATCAACGACCTGAAGCAAAGGATTACTGATTGATAAGGCTATGCTACAGAGAATATGGCAAGAAATTGATTACCCTATTGATGAGCTTCGTGCAACTAATTTGGACTATATAGTGGTGTATTAAATGAAGGCAAAAAACTTCAATATATAATAATTACCACAGATCCCGGATTTATAAACGGCCCTTTTCTCTACCTTTCGCCAAAGATCGCGATTCTCCTTAACTTTAATAATTGAATTTATAAACGATCCTTGAGAAATTTTTTATTTAAGGAACCTTTGACGTCGCAAACCACTTCGCGAAAACCATAGTCAAGGTGAACCATACTTGAACTGTTAAGGTTTTTGTTTGCACGAAACGGCAACTGTTTTTATTGGCTAATTTCTCGCTATTATTATTTTATTTATTTCATTTGTTGGCATTTAATATGTAGAGTATTTTGTCCAGAAAATATGTACTCGTGTAGAAAATACCAGAAACCACCAAATGTAGGCTCTCACACTAGAGAAATAGGCAACGTGCAACTTGCGACCAGGCCCTAACTTTATGTAAGCAGCAGATGATTTTTTATCATCTAATAATTTAGTAGGCAGCCTACACGGCCCCGCTGCCGATCCAAAGCAACTAGACAGCAAATGTTGAAGCAACATGTCTTCAACTCGCCAGTATTTTTAAACGCGTTTAGATTTTTTCATTAATTTTTTTATATTTCTATAAATTTACATAAATAAATATATAATATACTTTTATTTTTTTTTAGTTTCATTACTTTTTCTGTTCATTGGTTATTGGTTTCTGAAGATCATGAAATATGATTTTCTTGAAAACTGATTTTTTTTTAAAGATTTTTAAGCAGTGGAGGAGATACTTATCTGAAGAAGAGGCAACCTTACGGAAAGTCAAGACGTTTTTCAAAAATGATTTATGGGCCTCCTATCTTTTCATTTAATTTTTGATAAATTTATTTAATTACTGTAAAAAGACTTTATTGACACCCTATATATATATATAGCCTTATATATATGTATATATATATATATATATATATATATAACCTTAATATATATATATATATATATATATATATATATATATATATATATAAATATATATATATATATATATATATAATATAGCAATAACATATATATATATATATATATATATATTATATAATATATATATATAACTAACTATATATATAATATAACCAATAACCAACAACAATATATATATGTAATATTAATAATAACTTAACATATGTAATATATAACATGTATATATGTTTTTATATATATATATATATATATAATATATAATATATATATATATATACTATATTCATATGTATGTATAATACTGACTGTGAAGTGAAATGGTCCGCTATTTTGCGCGTGAATGTTGCCAAATAATGGGTTTAGAGGTGCTTGCTTTATTATATTACAAAAATAATGACGAACATAAGGGTATGTTTCTTTTAAAAATAAAGGAGGTTATTGATACGGTATTAACACTTAGAATATTATACTCGTTTTACAAACGCATCTTAGAAATCCTAATAGATCAAATTAATATTCATTCACTTACAGCTTTGTTATTTTCCTTAAATTTTTTTTTTAGCTTTATTTTTTTTTTGTAGTATCAGTTGTGCAGATATGAGAAAAATTGCATTTTAATATACGAATGTTTGATGAGTAATGGGATAGAAGAGATGAATAAATGTAACGTGTCAGTTGAAGTTGTCCAGCCAAATATACAATTTGGAGAAGATTGTGTGTTTATAGCACTCGCGTTTATTGAAAACACCAAGGTAACGATCATTTATAGTTTTAAAACAATGAAATTTAGTTTTATTGAGCATTTAATAATAATAAAAAAACATTTCACACATTTATTATCAGAATGTAATAATTATTTTGCTATTATATTTTTAATCTTTTTTTGTTAAAAAACTTCTTTTCAAACTATTTACTATTAATAGATTTAAATATTATTTATTATTTTTAATTATTGTCAAATTGCTACAATATAAAAATAATGATAAAATTGAATTTTTTTCTTTTATCTGAGTAAGGCTGAAAAGCTGAATGATATTATTGCTTATTTTAATGAAAATCTTCCACAGATTCATTAGCTTAAGTTGATTGTACCTACATCCCAAGCACTCTTTTAAATGAAAATACATCAATACCGTTTAAGTCGGAAAACTGTTATTTCGATAAACACAAACACAACCTGGTCATATATATGTTCTTGCTAAAAAGGAAAATAAATGAAAAGGATATATTACCTTGTAGTTCTGGTGGTAAGTATAACAAATTATTGTTTTACTTCCTAAAAGTTATATATATATATATAAATATATATATATAAATATATATATATAGCATATGTATATATATATATGCGCTGCTGTCTTAATATTATATATATATAATAATATATGTATATATATATATAATATATAACAATATAGCCTTAGCTATATAATTTATATCAATGCTATATGTATATATG
>JABUQX010050803.1:32500-40990 GCA_015478945.1 Trachelipus rathkii
TCATCAAGCCAAGTTTTTATGTGTAGTGGAAGGTAAGATGTTTCACTCTCTGTACCAAGTGGTTTCACGTACGATGTGTTCTGATAAATCTGACGTCCGGTTTCCCTCGGTGGCCATTCTCTTTCGGTCCAGTGATCCTTTGCCGCCCGGCTGTCACAGGAAGCAGGGGATATTTGGGGTGGCTCTGCTTGCTGACCGAGCAAGATGTTTACCATTTTGAGGTCGACAGCACCATCCATGTACTTAGTATTAGCCTCTCCAAACTTTGATTTTTGCATACTCCTCTCTCATCGGTACCGAGTACCCTACTGGAACCAAAAGCATGCCTGTTGCCGTTGTGTAACAACACACACTAAGCACAACGGTGTCAATAAACGGTACTCACCTGCATGGTGGCTGGGAGTCCCATAGTAGTAGGCCTGCAGCTTCACTGCAACACACAAGGTTACCTCTGACTGGAAGAACCTCCGCAGCTCTGTTTGTTACGATAAAATGTTGCTCTTGTGTCGTGGAGGTCCAGTCATTTTCATGCAACCTCAGCCAACAGCTCAGGACGGCTTCGGCCACTGCTTCTCATACGTCGTTCCAGTTCACCTGGGCTGAACAATGATTGCCATCCACAATATTTCAGATGGATGATAGCATCATCCAGGCCATTGGCATCCATACATGTAGACGTAATAAAGTTTACCACACGCTTCCCGAATATCGACCGCGGTAAACTTGCTGTGCTACTGCAGATATATGCGGAAGGTAACGTCTTACAGCCTGCCGTAGTGCGCACGCTTTTGTCATTCCAAAAGGGTAATATGCAAAAATAAGGGATCCCGCGGTGCACGAAAGAAAACGGGATATTACAGCAAATCGAGAACATGGGTGGCACCTCCAGGCCCGCACTATATATCTGCTACAAAAAGTACATCAAGAAAAATTCACCGCGTTTTGTTAGTGTGAGTTTTCTTTATTTTTCCCTAAATGGTTGACCGAACTTTGAAATAACTATTCGGCCGAATAGCGAGAATTATTCGGCCGGTATTCATTCGACCGGGTATCTTTTTAGCCGTTATTCGATTCGATTGCATTCGACTTTCTATTCGACACATCCCAATATATATATATAACCAACATATTTATAGCATATATACATATATATATATATATATGTATATATATATATAACATAATATAATAATATGTATGTATAACGTAGCGCTATATATGTATATTTAACTTCATATAACAGCAATAACATACATGCGCTTCTTCCTTTCTTCTTTCAACAACATCTTTATCTTATATATATAACATAGTATGTATATATATAACCAACATATAACCTTTATATAACTGCTATCTTTATAACCAACCTTATATATATATTACATATATATATATGTAATAATAATAATATAATATATATATATATATATATATATATATATATATTATATGTATATATGTAGCAGCATAATATTTATATATAGCTGTATGTATATGTAACCAGCAACAGCACAATATGTATATCAGCAGCAGCAATAACAATATATAGCCTTTGTAATAATATATGCAGCAGCTAGCATATGTAACAATATGTAATAACATGCAACAACAATATATATATAGTGCTGCTCTGTATATATAACATAGCATCTTTAATATATATATATATATATATATATATATATATATATATATAATATATATGTATATATAATAATAATATATTTATATCTGTATGTAATAATATGTGCTTAGTAATAATAGTATGTATGTAGCAACCAACAACCAACCAACAATAACCAGCAGCAGCCAACTGTATGTACCAGCAATAATAATAGCATAATATAGCATAACCTTAACCAGCAACGCTCTGCTGCTATGTACGCTCAACTGTATCGCTCTTGCTGCTCTGTATGGGTCGAACTAAGATAGCGACCCACACATTTTGACGCCGAAATTTTCAATGTTGAATTATTGTCGGAAGAGCGGATCGTCACTCCCGTTGAACGGTGACTGACTCGGGATAAAGTTACGATAAGTTCGTTTTCATATGAAGCTAAAAGGCATTTGACTATATATATAATATATATATATATATATAACATATATATATATATATATATATATATATATAACTATATATATGCTGCCAGCATAAACATGCACAACATATATATATAAATATATATATATATATTTATATATAACTCTTATATATATATATATAACATATATATATATAACTGTATAACACTTAGCAACAACCTGCTGCTGCTGCTATATGCTGTATATCATTTGAGGCCCCCATATATGTATTGTTGCCAGCATCAGCAGCGTAGCCATATATATGTATATGTAGCAACCAGCCTTGGCAGCAGCAGCAGCAGCTGTATGGCAGCAACAGCCAGCCAGCCAGTATGTAATAACAACCAGCTCTATGTGTATGTATATGTAATATGTGTAATATAATGTATATAACATATGTATAATAACAATATGTATATATCAGCAACCAATATGTGTAACATAATATAATAGCAATATCATAATATATGTATATAACAATATATAATAATAATATTGGAATGCGACAATACAACCAATAATAACAGCAGCGCATATGTAATAATAATAATAGCCAGCAATATAATAGCCAGCAGCAATAACAACTGTAGCAATAACCAGCAATAACCTTCATCTTCTTCAATATATAGCCAGCAGCAACCATATGTATATATTTATATATGC
The DNA here is from genome assembly GCA_015478945.1 of Trachelipus rathkii. NCBI lineage: Eukaryota > Metazoa > Arthropoda > Malacostraca > Isopoda > Trachelipodidae > Trachelipus > Trachelipus rathkii. Next base: position 35,249 of record JABUQX010050803.1, read on the forward strand.
ACAGCAACAGCAGCCAATAATAATAACTTAATATATGTAATAACATATCTATATAGCAATAGCAATATATATGCAGCTTATATGTATATATATATGCTCTTTGCTGCATATGTAGCATATAACCAATATATAGCATATGTATAGCTCATGGCTGACCAGCTGTCATATCTAGCAGCAACATGCTCCAACATGTAGCCAGCCATCTTAATAATATGTATAATAATATGTAACAGCCAACCAGCATCAGCCTTCCTTCCATAATAATATGTATGTATGCTGTGTAACAGCATGCCAGCATGCCAGCCAGCCTGTATATGGCAGCCAATAGCATGGCTGCCAGCTGCTCAGCCTTCTTTCATAACCAATACAGCAATGTAATGTATGCTGGCGCTATCATATACTTCCTTCCTTCTTCTTCAACAGCAATATGTATGCCCAGCAGCAATAACAATATATGTAATATATATATATATGTATATATATATATATAATATAACTATATATATATATATATAACTTAATTAAACCTTTAGTATGAGTCTGAAAAATTTATGATAAATTCCATATGTTGATATATATATAAATATATGTATATATACATATATATATATATAGCATATATAATATCTTTATATATATATATATATATATCTTATATATATTATATACTGTATAATAACATAAATATATATATATATATTTATATGCCCTAACTTCTTGCTGCTAACCTTCTATGCTTTCTTTCTTATGCTGCTGCTATAATAACCAACTTGCTATCGCTCTTTGCTGCTTTATATGTACCCATAACTCACTCTGCTGCTGCTGCATATATATATATTTATATATATATGCTGCTGATAGCAACAACTATGCTATGTATGTAACAACAATATACAACATAGCATAATAATATATATAATATAATAATAACTATTCTTTATATATATATATCTATATTTATATATAATTTATATATATAATATATAAATGTATATATATATAGCAATAATATATATATATATATGTATAATAATAATAATATATCTAACAACCAACATAATAATATATATATATGCTAATATATATATCCTTCTTCTTCATATCTGTAACAACAATATGTTTGACCAATATGTATATACATATGTGTTTATATACTATGTATACCATGTGTATAATAATAGCCAGCAATATATGTATGCTCAGCTCCATAGCCAGCAACCAGCCAACCAACTGCTAGCCATGTAATAGCCAGCTGTAGCCAACCAGCATGTAACATTCAGCTATGCATGCTGTAATAACATGTGTATGTATGCCTCTTTTATCTATTATATATATATATATATATATAACATATATATCTTTATATATATGTATATATATATATATATTATATATATATAAGCTATATTTATATTTTCTGCTATATATATATATATATATATATATATATATATATATATATATATATTATATATAATATATATATATATATCGGTGTTTTTGTGTCGAGATATTTTTTTACCTGCATGTATTAGTGGGACCCAAATTTCAAAATTTTGGTCCATAACGTCCTTCTAGTATAGAGTGAATTTTTTCCCTAAGTTTAAGATGAATTTATATAACTTGTTTAACCCTTTAAGTCCTAAGCGGTCACTGGTGACCGCTTTTCTGTGATTGATATTATTGGATAAAATTTATCGATTTTTGCGATTTTTTTTATAAATCTACTAAAAGTATCGATTTATATCTATATAATATCTCATACTGCCAAAAATTGAGTCAGTATTCTTTCAGACATGGGTGTTTTAGGCTCTCTCCTCAAAATTTGATTTTGTGCGTGAAATAGTAATTTTTATTCTTTATTTACTTATTATAAAAGTTTTTTTTACGTGTGTTTGTTCATATTGTTATGTAGGAAAAATATGAAAAAAGAAATATGTATTCTTGTATATTTTCGTAAAAATAAACCTATCGCTGCTCAAACGTACTTGAAAAGCATGCGGTCACGGGTGACCGCTTCGGACTACGAGGCTACTAGTTTTGCCAAACTCAAAAAAATTTTGATTTTTTTTTTTTTTTTACAATTTTATTACGTTTATATATATATATATATATATATATATATATATATATATATATATATATATATATATATATATATATATCATATGCTGCTATATATATAAAATTGTATATATATATATATATATTGAAAATCATGCAGTCACGGTGACCGCTTCGGATTCCGAGGCTTCTAGTTTAGCCAAAATCACTTGAATTTTTACACATTACGTTTGCTATATATATATATATATATATATATATATAACACTTCTATATATATGCTTATAACTATATATATATACTGTTTAGCCAACATATATCTTAACTGCTACTCTTATATATATATATTGCTATATATATATATAATATATATATATTCCAACTAATAAGTGTATATCTTTTAGTTGACGGTGTTCTTTGGTGAACAGAAATTTTTTATTTGTTACCAAAAATCATTGTATATTTTCCATTCAGCTCTTCGTTTTCCAGAATATATATATATTATATATATAACATATATATATATATATATATATGTATATATATATATAATATAGTATATATCCAACATAATATATATATATATAATAATAATATATATATTATATATATATATATATATGCTAACATAGTAACCATAGTAATATATATATACCTTATGGTTTTGCCTTTACAGACAAGTGTGTTATTTATATAACATTCTGAAGTATGGTATACTTTTGTGCTGGTTCCCTATAAAAAATTACAAGATATTTTTGATAGCGGTTATCCATGGATTTGGAATGTTTGAGGAGAAGGGGATTCTCTTTGCATCAACTGTGCGCCCAAATCGACTGAAAGGAATCACATTCAAGGATGAAAAAGATCTGAAGAGAGAGGGAAGGGGAAGCTATGATGATTGGGTTGATAGAGTTACTGATTGTGTTGCCATACGTTGGTATGATAACAAGTCGGTACACCTATTATCCAATTATGCTGGTATTGAACCACACGATAGGTGCCACAGGTGGGAAGCTAAGGAAAACAAATATGTTGATATCGAGAGGCCATTTGTTGTACAGGAATACAACAAGTACATGGGCGGAGTTGATCTGGCGGATATGCTCATTGAGTTATACCGGATCAACTTTAGCGTTGTCAATGCCTGGCTGTTATACCGGAGGGTCCATGTGAGCAAAGGTCTCCTCAAAAAGAACATGCCACTAGTCGATTTCAAAACGGACATAGCGGATGGTGTAGGAATAGTGTGGCACCCGTAAGGAAGACCTTCGAAAACCGGGACAGAGCAATGACAGAAGAAAGAATATGCTCCACCTGCAATCTGTCAGCATGACAACCTTATTATTGAGGTGTTTACAGAGGAGGCTTGCAAACTTTGCAAAAGCTCAAAGATGTCGGTCATTTGCGAAAAATGCAAGTTCGCTTTACTTCTGCTCCCTCGGCAACAAAAATATACATGCTTTGTGTACATAATATCATAAGCATTAGTCCTGTCTTGTTTACACCACTCTCTCTACCTAATAACACTCTTCTATATATATATATATATATATATTATATATATATATATATGCTATATATATATATAGATATACTATATATATATATAGAAATATATACAGTATATTATTATATTTATATATGAAGAAATATATATATATAGCATATAGCATATATATATAACCTATCACCTTTACCTTATAACCTTATATATATATATATATAACACTTCTTTATATATATTACCTAAAATTCAAGAAAGCAGCCTGTCATTCTGACATTTATGCCTAATTTGCATGTTTTAGTTAGTAATTTACAGTATTATAGCCAAATTATTGCTAGAGTGCCAAAAATTTTAAAATATACTCTTAAGTCCGGACCGGTCACCGGTGACCGTTGGCACTAAAAAATGTAATTTTTTTTCAAAAACAGTTCTAATGTTTTATTAGGGTCCTATTCACCTTGAATTTGCAAGGAAATAATTTTCGTACAATTTTTTCATAATTCAGGACTTAAAAATTGGGTAATAATGACTCTATCGTTTTACAGCATTTTTAAGTGATTTTAGGACTAAAGATTTTGATAAATGTAATCGCGAAGTGTTCTATAACGAAAATTACCGACAAATTTAAGTATATTGTATGTCTGGTCCATACGGGTTTCACTCCATTGGTTTCAAATATAAGGCTAACTTATAAGGATACACTTTTTGTTTATATATATATATATATATATATATATATATATATATATATATATCTATATAACTATATATATATATATATATATATATATATCATATATATATATATATATACTTATCTTTCTTTATATATATATATATATATTTATATTTGCTATTTATCTATCTATTAGGTTACGGCATACTGGGGCTTCCATAAATCCATTAAGTTGGGTCCTTCTTAGCAGGGAACTTCCATAATCCATTGCAGGGCGTGCCCAGGAACCCATAATCTGTCCAGGCTACACATTTTTACGGCTACTTGGGGCTAAGTCTAGGTTGAATAAAGTTTTGATAGGTAGTACAAAGATTTCTCTGTTGCTGCTATATAACCTTAGTATATATATATATATATACTCCCAGCACTATATATATATATGCTCTGCTATATATATATATATATATATATATATATATATATATATGCTGCTCTTTACTGCCAACATATATATCAATACTCCTAATCGATATATATCTAAATATATCGAATATTAAAAAGATAAGACCCAGAAAGGTTCAATTTTACCTATATATATATATATATAGCAGCAACAACAACAATATATATATATGTATATATATATATATATAAATATATATATATATATATACATAATATATATATATATATATATATATACTCTTTCATATATATATATATATATATATAACATATATGGTTGGTCTGTTAACAAAACCTAACAAAACTTTATCATAACCTTGACTTAAAGTCTAACTATTGGTTATGGAAGCGACAATGTGATTATGAAGCAAGCCTGATGTATTGTTAGCTAAGTATACCTAATAGTTATGAAAACTTATGTGGCCTCTAATTTAATATCATTCCCCGTAAAGAACACGTTTTTAAAATTTATACTGCATTATTATTGAATTTGCCAATAGTGTCACAAAATTCGGGGAAACGTTGCGATTTCTTGACGTTACGGAAAAATATATATGCTGCTAAATAACCATCAATGTGTTCCCCTAAGGAATTGTAGAATTTATCACCTCATTAACTTTAATAATTTCACAAAAATTGATCATCAAACACTTTCACAAAATCAATTTAAAATATTGTAAAAATGCCAACAACGAATAATCTTTGGCACATGCACCTACTAAATCTAATACATTCATTTTATAGGCAAACCATTTTAATTCATTTTCTTTCTTTGAGTCACCTCATCGTTTTAGGGATTATTTATAAACCGAGTCAACGAGTCACTTGATCAAATATTTTAACATCAGATATTTTGGTATGAAAATATTGGTCATGGTATCACTTACGGAAACGACAAAGTAAATAGGTGGCAGCTTTCTTATATATCATTAAGTTTGTGTGTATGTGTATGGGTATGTGTTTGTGCCTAGGTGTTGTTATGCAGTGTGTGTTTTGCAGTTTCGCATTTATCGTGGCTGCTTTCGCGTTTTCG